>JAYESA010000013.1:163151387-163241282 GCA_036927795.1 Iris macrosiphon | reverse complement strand
TACAGTTTGGCATGTCCCAATCCGATACCGACCGATACCCGATACTGACCAATACAGACATTAGAGGTCTCTTTTCCGGTCAATTCGACAAAGAAAATTGAATGAAAAAGATCAATTAGTAAGGGTGTAAAAGTATAGTAAAGTTGTAAAAGCATATAAAAGAGAAAAACTTATCTATTGCATGTAAATCAATCGACAAGGGTAACTACTATTTCATTCAATTTCAAAAATACTAAGAAACAATACTGAAAATACTTAACATTATGCATAAATGTATAAAATATATTTTCTAAAATGTTAATAATTTACTAATAGTTATTTGCTTTCCGATACCAAAAAATTCGATACTCCAATCCGAAACCGCCGACACTACCGATCCCGATACTCATAGGAATAGTCTGATACCGATACTTTGAACCCAGGCAAGGTCTGGTAAGGGTCTCAAGATGTAAGCAAAATGGTGTAACATATAATCAGCAACTTTTCTAAAGATTCTTCAATGTCCGCGAGTCCTGATCATTTATTTCCATACCAAAACTGAATTTTGTTCATACCTAATCATAAAAAGGCATTGTTAATTTCCTAGTTCCTCATGACATAGTGATATGACATGCTTAGTAACCCTCTGTAGAAATGCATATGACAAACTTATATGATAATAACATGTTTTGAAATAATAACAGATCTGTGTGCTTTTATGCTCGATAAATGTTTTAAACCTTATTTACTGCTAGTATTAAGTTTACCTCAGGAATGAAGTCGAGGCCAACTTTAATTTCTCCGCAATACTTCTGGTCCTTGACCACATTATAAGATGTTGGAGGGATGCTTCCTTCCATAAACAAAGGTTTCAAAGAAATCCTAGAGAAACAAATAAATGGACAAAATTAAGCGCTACGATATGAGAATTCAAGATAACCCGAGGCAAAATTAATTAAATGTTTATCTATTATACAATATTGTTTACGTCTCCACATATACGTACAATAATCAAATTATAACATATAACACTCACTTTGCTTCACCCACAAAGTCATCCTCCGAAAATTGATCACTATCCATCAACCTGATGGTGAGATATGAAGTGCTGTCGGACACGGTAGATACGAATATCTCGTTCCATTCAGGATCACCTCCTCTACCTGCATCACCCACCAAAGATCTATGCAAAAAGAACTAATGGCGAATCGAAAACGATGCTTCTAAGAAGTTTTTTTGCTTGGCGTCGGCTTTCGCAAAGTATCAAATGCTAATTGCAGGTAAAGCTTCCCCAGTTACATGGTCATTTCTCGCCTCGCATGACTTAAGCAGGTTGGTTCTAGTTAATTCTCTCAATGTTACATAGACAAGGACACAAATTTGGATACTGATACAGATTTGAAGTAAGACAATATATATATATATATATATATATATATATATATATATATATATATATATATTTTGATGTATGTTTTTGGTAGTAACTATGTTCCAAAAAGTTCTAAAGAAATTGATACAAAGAAATGTTACTTTCTCATTCTCAATTATGTTTGGCACATTCACATGCAAATTCACTTTCAACTATGTTTGGATCTTTTTGGAGCCTAACAATGGACGAACAACATCCGACTTGAATGTTGGGAAAATATTATGTTAGATACGAAATTACACCTCTTTCTATGTTCTATATGAAATTTAACTTCAATCGAAAGCCAAATAATTGAGAGACTAGGCCATATTGGTGGACAATAGATACCAAGTAGTGATAGTTTTCAATATTTAAGATCAAAGGTCAATCATTAATCATAATGGAGAGATTGAAGGATGTCGTTTACAGAAACAAAACATGATGGTCCTCCTCGAGGAGTGCTTGTAGTGTTAGCTAATGTATGATAGCCTTGAGGTTCAAGAACAAAAACATCTATAAAGCATCTATAAGATAGGTCATGCTTTATATACCGAAGTGCTGGAAAAAAAAAAAAAAAAATTCAATGAAGAACATAGATGAAATGAATATGCTAAGATGGACAAGTGTAAACTTGTTGAAAGAGGGAATAAGGAACGAGTAGATAATTGGGAATTGGAGGTGGTACCAACTAAGGAAAAGACCCCAAAAAAAAAGCATTCCTTTCAAGTGAGTGCAACATAGACCAAAAGATGCATTGATAGAAGGAAGAAGATATTAGTTAAAGGAAGGGAAAAAAATACCTTGACTTAGATTTTTAAGAAGGCATTACATATAATTTAGAAAGAAAAATAAAAGACAATATGGGAAAAGAGTGATTTGAGCTGAAGACCTAGAAGTTAGAATGTCATTCATTTTACCAGTTTAACGACTGATATTTTAAACAAGGTTTAAAGCATCGGCCAATACCGATACGTATCGGCTGTATCGGATCGGATCTGGCCTTGGCCGATCCGATAACGGCCAAAAAAATCAGGATCGGCCGAAACTGGTACATAAAATTTCGTATCGATTTGTATCGGTCGATACGGGACCGATACGAGACCGATACGAGACCGATACTGGCCGATACTAGCCGATATGCGCCGATATTGGCCGATACGGAAAAAAATCAGATCAAATCAGATCATCACAGGAACTTTAACAAAGTATATGTTCTACAAAAAGCTAAAAAAAGAGTAGGAATTGATTCCAGACATCAAATCCAACAGAGAACAATAATGAAGAACAAAAATAGTAGAAAAAAAAAAACTATAAATAGAGGCAAATTCTTCTACAGACATACACATGATGACTATTGTTTTATTCAATTATAATAATAAAAAAATAAAAAATACTTAAATAATGCATAAATATGTAAATTATTTTTCTATTTTTTTTACTAATTTATTAATAATTATTTAAATATTGTCGATACAGCCGATACCAAAAAATCCGATACTCCGATCCGATACCGTCGATACTGCCGATACTACCGATACGGATACTCATACAAACTGTCCGATACCGATACCGATACCGAATTTTTGAACCTTGATTTTAAAGAGTATTAAGTAAATAGTAGGACAAACAATACTATATATTACCCCCACCCTCCCCCATCTCCAGGTTCTGGGGTGGATCCGCCCATGGCTAGAGATGTTGGGCAGTCAAGTACCATACACAAAAATAAGCATAGCTCTAACATAAGATAAAGAGATAATAATGGAAAATGAGGTTGCATTGGATAAGGATAACATTGGGGAAAATTTGAATTGAACATGTCCGTCCAAACCACCATAGTCAATTTGTTCTCATCTCGTCCTCATTCAGTGTCACCTCTAACTTCCTATGGATACACCCATTTTTTGTCATATCCTTTATTGTATATATACACTAACTTTCTATACGCATGATTCCTGATTATCCAACACTCTGATTCATAAAGCATGGTTGGTCATATAGCAGTTTCGTAGAATTTTTCTTTCAACTTCAATGTTATCTTGTGATTACAAAGTACTCCAGAAGCACTCATATCCATTTCGTCCATTCTATTTTAATTTTGTGATAATATCGTTCTCAATCTCTCCATCACGATGAATGATTGATCCTAAATACCAAAAACTATTACTCTTATGCAGGCCTGACCTAAGGGTAGGGACAAAGTTGGCGACCGCCCTGCCCCCGATTTTAGAAGGCCTCATGCCTATTAACTGATCTATTTTATAGAGTCTATATATGCCAACATGAATTATTTTACTTGCTTGTTCAAAGTGGTGCAATGGTCCTATTGGGTCTTTCTTACTAACTGCTCTGCTCCAAAGCCACTTATTTATTCATATACTGAGGGCTGATGAATAATATCATTTGTTGCCATGTGCCTCTCTTTACTACTCCTTCATGGTGTTTATTTGTTTTTATTTAACCAATGTTCTTAAATTTTAGTGCTTAGAGGTGCTGCCAGTAAGGAGTTGTCTTTAGATTCAAGTCATGTCAAGTAGCTCAAATTGCTTCTTTGAGTGGCATTGTTGTCTGCTTCTAGTTTTTGTATAGCTTTGTGTGCTGGGATATTAACTCATCATCAGCATTAGTCAACAACCACTCACACAGTCAAACTCCACTGTTCAGTGATTTTGATGGAAATAATTTATTTCTAGAATGGAAATACTTACAAAATAGTTTTCTAGCTATAAGTACTCTACTTCATAATAAAAACGTAGATCTTATTCCAATGTTTGGATTACATATATAATGCATTGACTATGCAAGTTACAGTTGCGTTTGTAAAAAGAAGTTTTACAAAACTAAATTAATAAAATATTATTTAAGATTGAATATGTCACAAAAAAGATTAAATAGTTTAGTTATGATATCTATTGAAAATAATATGTCAGAAAAACTTGATTATGATAGCTTAATTGATGATTTTGTCGGTAAATATGCTAAAAAAAAATTTATTTAGGTGGAAAAAAAGTTCCATTTAACCAAATTATTGAGGTCTTCAGTAAGGGGGAAGAGGAGGTCATGGTTTGGTTCTCAATAAAACATTCCATGTTGCAAATAAAAGCAGACTAAATATGCACCTGATGCAATAGTGCTCTTTTGCTGATGCTGGTTGCAGATGACAATAGCATAAGGATCCATATTACCTGTTACGTCAATTTCAGAAACATTATATCAAGAAATAAGATAATCAGGTGCTATTTTCTATCATAATATCTCCCAATTTCATAATATTTTCAATTCAAGAAAACCTGATGTAAAAATCTTAAAAGAAATATATAGCTCTTGAGAAACATTGAATCCCCCAAGGGATTTATTATCCTACAATCAGTTATTAAATTGTTTTCGTCCACTTTCCATAAAATTTATGTTGGGATCAGACACGTCCTACAAGCGTTTCGATACCATGTCTGAAACTGACCCCAGCGGAAACTTAGGCCAACCTACCTGAGATCACCAACCACCGTCTAACGCAAGCACCAAGACAGATCAAACAACGTATATATTCGGTGACTACGTCACCTGGACAAATCTCAATCTATATAACTCAAGTAAAATTACAAGATTGAATAGAACAATGTTGAACCAATTGCCCAAAAGTTCAACTCTCTCACCAAACTCAAGAAGATAGAGAGATTACAACTGAAATCACTCACCCAACCCGGTAGCGAATTTTCTAATCGAGGATGACTACTCCACGAACGGATCTATTCCTGTTGTCTCAAACGACAAGTCCTAAGAGTAAAGTACGGACTTTCTCTTAAATTTTTGTGGACAAGTACCCTCGAATCTTTCGTGTGTGCTCCAAATATGCCTACACTCTCAACACGTATAAATAGGTTGAAAAATCCTATTTTAGGTCATAGAAAATCCTAAATAGCCCAGCACCAATCTTGGCCGTCCACACGAAACCAATGGTCTTGACTAAAATCCAAAACTCGTCAGCCGCCGACCAAACTGAACTCTGACAAAGTTCGATTTGGACCCTACCAAACATTCTGGAACAAAACGATAGAACTCGGATAGAATTCTGTCTCGATCGAACTCGGCCCGAGTTTGGTCCTATCTCGGCAGAATTGCCTCGACATCTAGACTGGACTCCAACAATCTCCCCCTCCAACAATGGCTCCTCAACTGGACTTCATGTCTATTGTCCTGCAAGATAGTTTCTGCTCACTTGTCACCAATCTCCGATCCCCCGAGCTGCTTTGCATCTTCCTTCGTCTCCAGCCCCTCGACCATTTTGTCGACGCTAGCTGCAATGCATAGCACCTCCTATACTACCGAAATTATATCGACATCAATAAAATTGCCAAGACCAAAGTCCCTAATGATCAGCCTCACCACAAGTCTTGGTTGTCTCTCCTCGACTTTTGTCTTCCACCGGAACGTGCTACCATTTTGACGAGCTTCTTCACCCTTGTCTGGCTCAACCAAGCGAATGGTATTGTTCCCTCGAGATTCGAGTTCCGGAACCTACCCACCTTAGTGTCCAATATTGAAGCCCCCCGTACACATGCATCCTCGAGTAGAATATCATGTACTGTGCTTGCCATCGATGGCCCACAGCTCCTCCGAAATTGTGCAAATAGAGATGCACCCGCCTTAGATTGAGTTTGTTGCACACGTTGATCTTCTCCCTGCTTTGAACTATTGAAAGAAATGTCGCTCTGTAAATTTTTGGCAAACTATCCGTCAACAAAATTGGATCCGTGGAACAATCCCCACTTGGAGACCGAACAGCTGTCATGGGACCGACAGACTGATCCTCAATCTTTGAATCACCTTCATTCGTCGCTTTGTTTCGACAAACCAAATCCTTCATAACCCTCAAACCATCTCGAAGACCCCGTAAGACAAGTTATCGACGATCCACAAACTCCTATTGAATACCCCTCAAGCCTATATACGATGTCTATGGCCTGCCTGTGTAACTCAGCGGCTTAAGCCTGTACATGTCACAACATATATATCTTCGAGCCAGCTGTTGGAAACCCTTCATAAGAATCCAATCTTTGTCCCCAAACAAAATGTAACAGCCAAATCCGCCATCCTCCATACCGAAATCAAGTTGTAGCACAAACTCCGTACATGTCGCACTCCCTTGAGAACCAGCTTCTCACCAAGTTCCATTGTCAAGTGCACATCACAGATGCCTACCACTACAGTCGTTCCTTTACTGTCCATCTTCATACGTCCAACCTACTGCCTCGGTATGACGTGAAGATCCTCCTATGCAAAGTGGCATGATACGACGCTCATGTGTCCATGACCTAATCGCTATCATCACACATGCCACAAGATTCCTATATGTCGGTTGCTGCGATAATGATATCTCCCATAGTCGTAAGATCTTTATGATCATTCTTGCCTTTGGCCTTCTCAGTTTTGAGCTTCATGCAGTTCCTCTTAATATGACACATTTTGCCACAGTGATAGAAGTGGAGTTGCTCACCGATAACACCAACGTCTTTCAATTTTTCAGTAGAGAACACAAAAGCAGTAGGGCCTGAAGCTCATCATCAATCAACATCTTCATCGTAGATAGCTGATTAATGTGTAAGCACCCTGATTTTTAGAATTAAAATTTTAATTTATTAATATAGGTATTCTAAAATTATTGTGATGAAGGAAAAAATATATTTATTTTTAGCTAATTATAATATATAGTATTC
This sequence comes from Iris macrosiphon, assembly GCA_036927795.1. Taxonomy (NCBI): domain Eukaryota; kingdom Viridiplantae; phylum Streptophyta; class Magnoliopsida; order Asparagales; family Iridaceae; genus Iris; species Iris macrosiphon. The sequence continues at coordinate 163,234,178 of JAYESA010000013.1, read as the reverse complement.
ATGGATTTATACTTATGTGTATTTAATTAATTATTAATATTGTAAAAAAAATATTTTTTGGTGTACAACTATTATTAGTGCATTGTATAATTTTTTTGGAATTTATTAAGGTCTAAAAATATTTTTAGTGGCCATATATATATATATATATATATATATATATATATATATATATATATATATATATATATATATATATATTAATTAAAAGAAATAAACTTGAACCCATAACCCAAACCCATAACCTGAAACCCAATAGCCCATTAGCTAAAACCTAAACCTAACCAACCCACCCCCGGTGCGTACACAGTAACCATCTCCTCCCCCTCTACATATATACATATATATATAAAAGAATACAAAACCCTAAACCCTAACCATCACCCACGTCTCCACCGTCGCCCACCATCCCCCCGCCGGATCCGTCGACCGCCGACCGCACCGCCGCCGAGCGCAAGCAGCAGCCGCGCGGCCGACCGCGCACAGCAGCAGCATCTTCGGCCCTCCTTCGCGCACAACCTCCGCCCTCCTCGCTCGTTCGATTTGCGTCCCGTCTTTGCTGGTATGTTCACAACCTAACCCTCTATGATTCCCTTTAAGTGGAACGAATTTAGGCACCCCGGTTTGATCGAAAAATCGACCAGAAGTTGGCCGAAAAACAGTTCGAAAACAGTTCAGAATTTCAGTCCAAGTACCCATGTTCATGTCCAATTTTTTACCAACTCGTTAATTATTTTTAAAGTATAATTAAAGGGACTTCTTCACAATATAACCAAAAATTTTACCGTTCTTTTAGTTTTTATTAGTTTGCTTTAATGGTAAAATTATTCTTGTTACAAAACGACCAAAAACTTATTTTTAAAACACCCAAAATCTCGCGATACGGGGTACGTCCCGCCAAACGAGGTGACTTCGTCGTATGAGAGTTGCATCGAAAGGCGCGTATCGTCAACGCAGACGTGTGGGCTTTCATGAAACTTGATTTGGATGTGCGTGCACACCGGAATCAACACGTATCCGCCGAAAAATATCTTATCGTCCTATTCTGACACTCGCCGTAACTTCGTGTGTGCTTGTCGTTTCGCAACGAAACTTATGCCATCGAATTCGTAGCGTTACGCTAGCCCTGTGACCCAATTTGGGTTCGATTCTGAGAACATTGACGAAACATCATTTTGTGGGGCCCAACGATTCCACATAACGGGCAATTTTGTGATCGGCTCATCGAAATACAGTTATGGACGTTCTGTTGGGTTCGTATCGTCATTCTGGACTCGTAGGCACTAAGTTTGACGAATTTGGAGAATTTTGTCTTCGGCACGTTTTACGGTGCGAAGTGGGCCATATGTAGACTTCGCTTTGACCCAAAACTGTTAATTTTGCCCCTGTGTCCAATTTGGACTTATGGGTAGTCAATCCTAGCTATTTCTAGTATTCTGAGGACAATGGTGATGTTTGTTTCAGCATCCGGAGGTGTACGTGCAGATTTTACTTTTCCAGGAGCAGTTGACGGAGTTCAGAACCTAGACAAGTGTACATTGTCATGATGTATCACAGTTCCTTGCATTTATTATCTTATTTAGTTATTATAGTTATTTGATATGTGTGTGTGTGTTTACCCTAGGACCGTGAGACGTTGCTTAGTATCCGAAAAATATTCGGGTGTTGACGTCGTACGCAGAGTCGTGCAACGTCACTTAGAGAGTTAATTCCACGATCATATTTTTACGTGCTTGCTTTACCAAGAACGCCATACCCTAGGACACTTGACACTATTTCATGTGACAAAATCTTTCTTGAGTTATTCATGGTGATTCTATATAGGCTTACAGGATTCGTGATACGAGACTTGCATTTTATATGGATATTATTATGACTCATTGCACTAGCTAGAGGTCATGATCTTGCGTGTTATGGACATGAGACATTGTGGACATGAGACATGAGGTTACATTGGGTGGGGAGAGACACACCATACTACAGGCTGATTATTGATATATATATTATACTACTGGAGGTGCTGTGGCACATATACCGGAGTCGTGATACCACTAGAGGTGCCTTGGACTCTGTCTCAGATCTTTGGCACCTATACTGAGTCTTGATACTACTTGCTGCTATGGGCTCCCCGACACAGAGCCTGTAGTGGTTTCTGCCTGAGTACGAGTGATGCACTTACGTGCATATTACATTGATGGTTACAATAGTTTACCCTTGAGTATGTGGCATTATACTGTTTTACTTTTGGCATGTTATTTCTTGTACCTTGTTACGTCCCTCTGAGGACCTGGTCCCCTGCCAGTTTTTGCAGCATAGACGGTTATGGAGCCTTTGGAGTTGCTGATGAAGTTGCTTGTCTTAAAGGCATTGGTGTTAGGTACTTATATCATTTCTACCGGAGTTATGATTATTTTTTCATATTGTTTATTCATTTGCTGATGTAGCCTAGTTTTATAGACTCATATTTCTTTCTCGAGTCTATTCAAGTTTGTGTATTACTGGGCGACCGACTTTAGCACATGTAGCTTATTCTTGTGTATTTTGTTCATTGTGGATTGAGGCATAGATATTTACATTTACTTGAGTATTTAGATAGTGACCATTATAATACAGCTTATACGTATTAGAGTCGGACCAGTTTCTGGTCGAATGCGTAGCTGGCATGTTACGTATTCCTAGTCCTACGTATTTTGGGACTGGGGGTGACATATTTTTGTGGTGGTCCATGCAGGTCCTGATTAAATTATTTCGGTTACTTTCCGGTACCGAGCGAGCCTGTAATCAGGATTAGCAGTATTAGTACCTCAATCTATAACTGATTTGATAATTTCTTAGCATTTGATTATCGCTCTTGGACTTCATAAATGTACTCGTTCATTCCCTCGACATCTTTATTATTGTTTATCATCTTTTCCTATTTCAGAAAGATGGACGTTCGTGCGCGGTATTTTCTCCAGAAGCAGATCCTTGTCAAGGCGAAAGAAGATATGTTGGACATAAAGTTTTGAGAAGATGGTTACCCTTAGTAGGGTAGATAGATAGGTTATTCCTATATGCTAGAGCTAGTGTAGATTGCTAGCGTGAGAATTGAATATAGTATTGAGTTTAAGGATTAGTTGTATTACCCCCTCGGCTGCATCCCTATCCTTCCTATCAAATTCATATCTTGTGTTGCATATATGGCATCGTGCTTTTGCAACAATGATCTTTCTAATTATAACAATGAGTAGATCCTTCCTCTGTCCCTAGTTGAGACTTAATTACAAAATTAATCCCTTAGTTGGTACCACTCCTCGTGTTAATATCCATATCACTATAGGTATCAGTTCTTTTCTACTCTAATCCCCTTGATCTAGTCACCATGACTCAATTCTCCAAATACCTATCTAATCGTGCCTTATTCAACCATGTAGACTTATCAGAATTTTTTTATCGTGGCCTGAATTTTTGGTATCTTTGTTATCAATGTCAATCAATGATCGAAGCCTCTCTACCACCTTACCTTAGTTAGATTTGACTCAGTCATTTCTTCTGCCTTGTAGAAGCTCCACCTATACAAGAGCAGTAATGGATGGGTAGTAATTTCTCTTATAAAGTTGTTGATCAATAGCACCCTGATAGTTTCTAGATTCCTTTAGAAAATCCTTGATTACAGCCAGTAAATCCTAGAATTCTTGTAACCTTATTTAGAAAATAGGTCCTTCCAGAAATTTTGTTAGCAGTACCATGACTTTAGTTTTAATACCAACTTAATTTTTATAAGTTGGGTAGATTGTAGCCCCTGGTTTTAGTGTAGGGTTATTTCTAGAAATTCAGGGTAAATTTGAATTTATTTTGGTGTTAATTAGGTTAATCTCAAACGGATTAAATTACCTATTTAATTTCTGTATCCTTGATACCCTTTGTTGTGGCTCGGATATTTGGAGCACAACACTATCCTTTTCTTTCCAACAACTTTTCCCTTACGACCTAGACTAGTCACTCTACACCTATGACATGACTATCACTCACAAACTGGCATTTCCATATTTTATTTTAGTCGCACGACATTCGTGACGCAATTGTACATACAAAAGACATAGATATCATTTTTTCTGTTGCGGTCGATTTTAATACTCAACACCAACTCAATTCTTCCGGCCACCTTGACATTTATGAGCCTAACTGGAACCTACTCACTGATGATACAACTGTTACTTCCAAATATGCACACCCATGTTCCATATAGACCCTCCAACATTTGTGGCATATCTCCTTCTAAATCCTATATCCAACTCCGTTGCAATTGAATTAAATTATACATAGGCAACCCAAATATCCCAACCACGGATATATCCGTATCCCATTCATGCCAACCTATGTCTATTACACTTGTGTTACATTAAATTGAACCCTTTGTACTCTTTACACAATATAAAATACCTTGATGAGTTATATCACCTTTTGACGCTTATTGCTGAACCATTCATCGGCATCCATGATATGCAATAAATAACTTCTCGGTACCGTCTCATCCTAGTTGTATTTGGCTATGATATTTTCTATTGTCTTATAGACTCATGATCTAATTAAAAGCAAGGAGAACTGGTATAACTTTCTTTATAGAGTTATTTACTCATTAACGCCATGATAGTACATAGATTTTCTTTGATAGGCTATGACAATGGTCACAAAATTTTTACCATCTCGAATCCCTCCTTGAAGTTAGACTTACTAAAAATCCTTAGAAATATGATCATGACTATAGTTCATGCGGCCAACTTCATTCTTATAAGTTGGGTAGAGCCTTGAGTAAGCATATAATTATTCTTAGAATGCGACGTCAAACTAGGACTCCATTTGGTAACTGCGTCCCCATCTTTAGTGCAACCTTGCTAGACTAAATTTTTTTCTACTATGTTCATTTTTAATTTCGGGGACAAAATTTTTATAAGTTGGGTAGATTGTAAGCACCCTGATTTTTAGAATTAAATTTTAATTTATTAATATAGGTATTCTAAAATTATTGTGATTAAGAAAAAAAAATTAATTTATTTTTAGCTAATTATAATATATAGTATTCATGGATTTATACTTATGTGTATTTAATTAATTATTAATATTGTACAAAAAAAATATTTTTTGGTGTACAACTATTATTAGTGTATTGTATAATTTTTCTGGAATTTATTGAGGTCTAAAACTATTTTTAGTGGATATATATATATATATATATATATATATATATATATATATATATATATATATATATATATATATATATATATATATATAAAGAAATAAACTTAAACCCATAACCCAAACCCATAACCCGAAACCCAATAACCCATTAGCTAAAACCTTAACCTAACCAACCCCCCGTTCGTACACAGTAACCATCTCCTCCCCCTATATATATATATACATACATAAATAAAAGAATACAAAACCCTAAACCCTAAACCCTAACCATCACCCACATCTCCACCGCCGCCCGTCGTCGTCCCGTCGGATCCGACAAATGTCGACCGCCGCTCGCAGCGCCGCCGAGAGCGAGCAGCAGCCGCGCGGCCGACCGTGGCGCATGCGCACAGCAACAGCATCTTCAGCCCTCCTTCGCGCACAGCCTCTGCCCTTATCGCTCGTCCGATTTGCGTCCCGTCTTCACTGGTATGTTCAAAACCTAACCCTCTAGGATTCCCTTCAAGTGGAACGAATTTAGGCACCCCGATTTGATCAAAAAATCGACCGAAAGTTGGCCAAAAAACTGTTCGAAAATAGTTCAAAATTTCAGTCCAAGTAACCCATGTTCATGTCCAATTTTCTACCAACTCGCTAATTATTTTCAAAATATAATTGAAGAGAATTCTTCACAATATAACCAAGGTTTTTACTGTTCTTTTAGTTTTTATTAGTTTGCTTTAATGGTAAAATTATTCTTATTCCAAAACGACCAAAAACTTATTTTTAAAACACCCAAAATCTCGCGATACGGGGTGCGTCCCGCCAAACGAGACGACTTCATTGTGTGCGAGTTGTATCGAAAGGCGCATATCGTCAACGCGAATTCGTGGGCTTTCGCGGAACTTGATTTGGATGTGCGTGCATACCGAAATCAACGCGTATCCGCTGAAAAATACCGTATCGACCTGTTCTGACACTCGCCGTAACCTTGTGTGTGCTTGTCATTTTGTAACGAAACTTGTACAATCGGATTCACGGTGTTACGCTGGCATTGTGACCCAAGTTTGGTTCGATTCTGAGAACGTTGACGAAACATCGTTTTGTGGACCCCACGGTTTTACATAACAGGCAATTTTGTGATCGGCTTATCGGAATCCAGTTATGAATATTCTGTTGGGTTCGTATCGTCGTTCTAGACATGTAGACATTAAGTTTGACGAATTTGGAGAACTTTATTTTCGGCATGTTTTACGGTGCGAAGTGGGCCATATGTGGACACTACTTTGACCCAAAACTGTCAATTTTGCCCCTGTGTCCAATTTGGACTTATGGGTAGTCAATCCTAGCTATTTCTAGTATTCTGAGGACAATGGTGATATTTTTTCAGCATCTAGAGGTGTACGTGCAGATTTCACTTTCCCAGAAGCAGTTGACGGAGTTCAAAACCAGACAAGTGTACCTTGTCATGATGTATCACAGTTCCTTGCATTTATTATCTTATTTAGTTATTATAGTTATTTGATATGTGTGTATGTGTTTAATCTAGGACCGTGAGACGTTGCTTAGTATTCGAACAAGATTCGGGTGTCGACACCGTAAGTAGAGTCGTGCAACATCACTTAGAGAGTTAATTCTACGATCCTATTTTAAGCGCTTATTTTACCAAGTACGCCATATCCTAAGACACTTGACACTACTTTATATGACAAAATCTTTCTTGAGTTATTCATGGTGATTCTGTATTGGCTTACAAGATTCGTGATACGAGACTTGCATTTTATATGGATATTATTATGAGTCGTTGCACTAGCTAGAGGTCATGATCTTGCGTATTATGGACATGAGACATTGTGGACATGAGACGTGAGGTTATATTGGGTGAAGAGAGACACACCATACTACAGGCTGATTATTGATATATATACTATACTACTGGAGGTGCTGTGGCACATATACGGGAGTCGTGATACCACTAGAGGTGCCTTGGACTCCGTCTCAGATCTTTGGCACCTATACTGAGTCTTGATACTACTTGCTACTATGGGCTCTCCGACACAGAGCCTGTAGTGGTTTCTACCTGAGTACGAGTGATGCTCACACGTGCATATCACATAGATGGTTACAGTAGTTTACCCTTTAGTATGTGGTATTATACTGTTTTACTTTTGGTATGCTGTTTCTTGTACCTTGTTACGTTCCTCTGAGGACCTGGTCCCCTGCCAGTTTTTGCAGCATAGACGGTTATGGAGCCTTTGGAGTTGCTGATGGAGTTGCTTGTCTTACAGGCATTGGTATCAGGTACTTATATCATTTCTACCAGAGTTATGGTTATTTATTCATATTGTTTATTCATCTGCTGATGTAGCCTAGTTTTATAGACTCATATTTCTTTCTCGAGTCTATTCGAGTTTGTGTGTTACTGGACGGCCGACTTTAGAACATGTAGCTCAAATTCTGTTCATTGTGGATTGAGGCATAGATATTCATATTTACTTGAGTATTTAGATAGTGACCATTATAATACAGCTTATACGTATTCGAGTCGGACCAGAGTCTGGTCGAATGCGTAGCTGGCATGTTACGTATTCCTACTCCTACGTATTTTGGGACTGGAACGTGACATAATGATACCCTGAACCTCGTTTAGATGTTGTGCCATCGCGGAACTCTTCGTGTACTTCGAGTTGACGAGTTATCGAACAAGAAATGCCTTGTTGCCAGCTGTCTTCCATTCGTACAGTGATTGCAGTTTCTCCCATAATGCTTTGTCGAACTCTCCATGGACACGTGGTAAAATATCGAATCGTCCAACTATTGGCGGATGAATCCAATGGCCTTCCAATCCAGTCGTTTACAGTCATCAGCAGCTTTGTCCGAGGACTTTGCGTTATCGTTCTCCAACGGATCATGCAAGTCCTTGTACCAGATTAGATCCTCCATCATTGGCTTTTAAATCTCCCAGTTCCTCCCTATGAGAGTGATCATATGTATGTTCCATAGACATAGTTGCACATATATGTTCGGTGACTACGTCACCTGGACAAATCTCAATCTATATAACTCAAGTGAAATTACAATATTGAATATGAACAATGTTGAACCATTTGCCCAAAAGTTCAATTCCCTCACCGAACTCAAAAAAAAAAAAGATATTACAACATTGAAATCACTCACCCAATCTCGTAGCGATTTTTCTGATCGAGGACGACTACTCCACGAACAGATCTTTTCTTCTTGCTATCTCGAACGACAAGCCCTAAGAGCAAAGTGAGACTTTCTCTTAAATTTTCTGTAGACAAGCACCCTCAAATGTCCCGTGCGTGCTCTATCTATGCCTCCAACCTCAACACATATTAATAGGTTAAGAAACCCTATTTTACATTATAGGAAACCCTAAAATAGTCTAGCACCAATCATGGTCGTCCATACGAAACCAATGATCCTGATTAAAACCCAAAACTCGTCAGTCGCCGACCAAACCGAACTCGGACAGAGTCCGGTTTGGACCCTACCAAACGTTCTGGAACAAAACGACAGAAGTCGGGCAGAATTATGTCCCGACCCAACTCGGTCCGAGTTCGGTCCTGTCTCGACATAATTGCCTCGACATCCAGACTGGACTCCAACAATTTAGCACAAGTCATGTAAATTTAATCCATCGTCATCTAAGCTTTCTCCCAATAGGAGTCGGTCATATAGCATAAAAAGTTCCATAAAAGATTCAAACAAGATTATATGCTAACATGTTATCAGTCACGTTAACCTTCAATCTTGGTGTCAAATTCCTAGTCAAGCAGCTACGAGCACGATTTGACCATGTCGTAAAACCTACCAATGTTAGGTAGACAAACCATTCGGCTATATAAACTAGACTAATACTTATAACCCAATCGTTCTAATTTGCATCAGTTTTGCTCAGAGCAAACTATCATTTCAAAATACAAGAACATCTACAAGAAGAAGAAGAAGAATCAAGGAAATAGGACATAAATGTCAAACTCGAAATTGAGGTGCGAGTGAGAAACATAATTTAAAACTTTCATTGAAGGAAAATAAAAGGGAACACCCAAGTGAGAAGAAAAGAAGATACAAAAGAAAGTCAGTCATGATGAATAAAGATATCAAAGGGATGATTGGTATGAATGACTTACATAGGAAATCCGTGTTTTCGAGACCTTTGGCTCGAACGAGGAGAACTTGGAGCTTCCCTTGAACCATCTCTCCCGGCCAGTTCCTCCTCTTTAGATTCCTACTATTTGAGAATTGTGGATTCCTCTGCGTAATAAAGCCGAGACGAAGGTATTAAATATTATTGCGGAGAAGAATACGTCAAGAACTTCACGACGGAAAATTTAATGTATACAGAAGCTTCGATGTATCGGACTCGTTCCCTTCTGGCGGTATTAAAAACTGGTACAACTCCTCTTCTACTCCTCACGCGGGAGACTTTTGAGGTCTTTTTAAATTTTACCTTCTTTTTTTTTTTTACCTTATTTAAAATTTACTTATGTTGGGTGTTATGATACAAGTCCCTTAAATCTTGGCAAATGTTAAACGCACCACAAAAATTATTTTTGGCACTCATGTGCATTTCAAGGACTGCTAAAATAAGATTACAGTCCTTGCTATTTTATATGGAACATTTGAGATTTTATATGGACTGTCAAAATTTTGGCAGTCATATTTTTTCAGGATTGCTAGATATGCACAGGACAACCAGAATTTTGGCAGTCCTAAGACTGCCAAAAGTGTGTTGTCCCCTGTAATTATTGTAATGCCCATTAACATTTTGTCTAAATCTTATGATATTTTAATATAGTTCTAGCAAATCTTATCATTTGCATGGGACTCATCCTTCATTTGTGAGGGGATGTTTTGATTCCGTTGGCACAGACAGTCAATGGTCAACTTGATTTTGATACTCGACGACACACGAACACGATATGACTTGATACAAGGATGCACATCACACGGAGATTGGACAAGCTCAAAAGTATTCGTCGCATTCTACAATCCAGTCTCAGAAAATTATATGTCTTTTACATTTTATTATGTATTTTGAATTTATTTTATAGGTTCAAATGTACATATGGTTCGCAGTTGGCACGAGAAAGCTTAAACCCATACAAAACTAGGACCTAGTCCACTCAAATGAGTCTAAACAAGAATCGATCTAAAACCCAACATAAATTCAACCCAAACCTGGACCCAACATTCTCGAAACAAACCAACAGAGTACAGACCGAACTCGGGCCGAACTCGGTCGTGGTGGTTTCCTGATTCGACTCAGTCTTCCAGATGACCAGGCTCCAACATTCAAATTTATAAACGTCTGGGAACCGAACTCTGCCCGAACTCTGTCTAAAAAAATCCTATAAATAGAGGTTGAATTTCATTCATTTCATTCATCTCTCACTTTCAAAGTTATTCTATTCTCAAGATTAACTCTCACCCTTCTAGTGTTAAGTGCGATCTCGGTTATAAGTCTGTTCGAGTTGTAAAGCATGAGTTTCTTTTATTTGAAGTCGGCAATATTCTATTATGAGACTTAAACCTTTTTATTCCCAAGATCAACTTCCAGCCTTCTAGTGTTAAGTGCGATCTTGGTTATAAGTCTGTTCGAGTCGTAAAGCATGAGTTTCTTTTCTTTGAAGTCGGCAACTTTTCGGATCAACTTGTGATTGTAAGAAGTCGGCGAGTCATTCGGATCAAAGCTCATGTCTGTAATAAGTCGACGTGCCCTTCGGATCAAAGTACATGTGTACCCTATTTCACAAATAGTGGATTTAACTCCGAGCAAGAGTTCTCGGGACTGGACTAGTCCTTCATGAGAAAAATCAGTATAAAATCTTGGTATTTGCGTTTGATTTCTAAACTCTGCGTTTGATTTCTAAACTCTATTTACTTTACCTTACTTATACTCTGATCTTAGTCTTACTCTTTATAGAAGTTTTACAAGTTGATAATGTAATGCCCTGCTCCTAACGGGTTACTTATGGAATACTTGTTACTTTGACTCGGTTGAGAATCAAGTCTCGAAAAAACCTTACCGCCAAATCAACACGGACGAAATGCAATAAACCCTTCAAATTGATGGACGACTTCTATTAAAATAAGTCCAAGAGTTTTCGTTTGTTGTTTTGCTTCTTGGTTTTGTGTTGCTTTGTGTTTTATCTTTCTTTCGATGATTTAGTTTTCATGATTCGCTTTTCTCGCTTGCGCGTTCTATTCGGATCGTAAGGAAAAGAGATCGAATGATGCTAACCAAGAAATTGTTGCAATTTCAGGACGCATAACCAATGAGTGACCGTTGCATAAGACTTTTCCATCCTCTCGTTCGATTCAATCGATGAGTGGCTTAGGCCCTTCGATGAATCCTTCAGTCCATACGCCTTAATAAATGATCTCTAGTTCACTTATAAATGTTGCCTCACTAACAAGATAAGCTAAAAAGAAGAATCATTATTGTATGCTTCAAGTATAATACTGTTATCTTATTAGTTACATATTGAATGCTTATCTGTCCCTCATATGCTGCACATTGAGACTGCTGGAAACCTCTTGACTTGATCTAGAAAAATGAGAAGAAGAAATAGACTTGCTTGTTTATTGTTCATCAGTTGCATGATAGCATATTTTCTGATAGGAACTTGCATACATGTATTTGGCCAGGACAACTTGTGCACAAGGTTTATCTTTCGAGCGGTTCCTGGGGCACTGGGGATTGTTCGGCCTGGGAGAGATCTAGATATCCTGAGGCTTGAAGTCCTTACTTACGGGAGGGTATAGGTCTATTAGTGAGATAGGCTTGTACGTCCCAACTGCTAATCCCGTGGAAGGGACCATCATGTAGTTAGGGTGCATGCTAGGTGTACCTTCTTGCATACCTAACACCTGATACCAAGATTAATTTATAAGTTATTCATATATGTAAATTATGGCTAACTTGTGTGTCTGTTGCAGGGATAACTGCTCGACCGTGGGTAAGATTTATCATATACATAGCCTATTTATCGTCTATGTTTTTCTTGCATAAATTTCTTAAAAAGAAACTAGACAACTAGAAAGATCACCTAATAATGCTAGCTTCAGATGCTTACTTTGTGTAGATTTCTAGGTGAGTTTGGCCACGGTCGCTCACCAGTACATGTTGTAGTACTGACCCACGTTTGTGGGCAAATCTTCAGGTTCTGGTAACGAGAGCTTGGCGAGCATTTTGAATCGGTGTTAGCACATCCTTCCAGAGGGACCGTGTCGTGCTGCTTCCTTAGCTTTCCGAACCTGTGGACAAACTCCTCTTCTGCTAGATATTTTGATTTTGGTCATACTAAAAGGATATAATGTATGAGCGTTGTGGCTAGTTTTGGGTTTGTAAAAAGAGTTGTAAGCCTTCTATGGTATATTTTGTAACTCAGCCAAGCAAGTACTTTGTAATCCAAATCTTCAAGTATTCAATAAAGAAAGTATTTTGTGTTCCTATCAAATATGTTCAACTTTTGGTTCTCTGCATTTACATTCTGTGCCTATATATGTATATTTTTGTCTAACTTGTGTCTTGTGCAGGTAATTTGTTTGGTGCAAGAGAAACTTAGGCTTGCACGGCATCACACCCAAGCGAGGATGATCGGTTCCGTAGGGACCAAGCGAGGACGATCGGCCCTTACGGGATCGGGGCGTGACAGGTGGTATCAGAGCACGGCTTTATGTCCTTGGCCTCTTCAAATATCATTTTCAAAAATGATATAAGTTTTCAAAAGGTTTCAAAAGTCCCGAATTTTAAAAATGGTTACGAATCTATAGAAGTAAATCGAGAGTATAAAATGCCCCTAAGAGTATGAAAAATCCAACGTCCCATGCAATAAGTCTATAATAAGTTATGAGACTAATGAAATCTACTCTCTTTTGCAGCCAGATGACTATAACAGGTAATCAAGGGACATCGCGCACAACGAGTGTGAGCGATGACCAAGTTGATAGGCTGATTACGATGTTCGAATATTAGAATGATCGACATGCGCCCCAACAGGAATGGTTCGAAGCTCGATAGCAATGGGCTGATGCTAGAGCCTTGGCACAACAATAATATCTTGACTCTCTGACTCAGATAGTGACAGCCTTGGTCGCCAACAGTGGTGCATCGAGAACCGACGTGACACCTACGGTAGCCGCTGTCACTCCCCGATCTCCCGCGGGTTAATCGACCGTCCCCGCTAGGCGAGAATCACCGGGGCGATCGCTCCCGGGGGACGATCTCTCCTGGCCCATCTGGGCGTGATGCCGCATGAGCGTGAGCCGTGCCAGTACAAGGTCGTGGTTCTTATTGGCTGACGGTAAGAGATATAAGCCACAGAGTCGCACAGATTGTCTGAGTATAGCAGAATTATAAATGCATAGCGATTTGGTAACAAGTTTACTGAGTCGACAATAGAAAAAGCATTTAATAACACACAAATTGAAGTAAAACAAACTCTTTATTGATATTGAATAAGTGTTACAGGCGGCGCATAGCCGAGATTATAAGTCGCTCAAGCCTCTCTCTCTCTGAAATAGTAAAAGCATGCCATGTGCTACATTTATGGAATGATACAGGCGATGTTCAGGCGATGTTTCAACATTATGTCTTGTATATGTGCTTCAGTTCCGGACACAGCACTCCAAGGCTCCAGAGTGAACTCCATGCCTTAGCACGCACGAAGGAGGCATCCGCACTGAACGAGGTTCTCCCGTACCCTGCAAACAACCTGGTGGATTATCAGTACACGAATGCACTGGTGGGAAGGCTACTCGCCCGCTCGACAAATCCAAACACGTAACATAGGTTCCGTGTACCAACTATTTTGTTGTCTTTCTAGTTACCTTAGGATCAATTTCATGGTAAAGTTGAATACATGTCACGCCCCGATTCCGTGGAATCGATAGTCGTCCCCCGGGCGTGACCGTCGTGCGGGCCTAGGTTGCCCATCACACAAGGCTAAGTATTTTATTTTCACATATCGAGCACATATTCAGAGTACGCAGATAAATTAAAACACAGATTGAAGCATGGAAAAGTTCTCATTTTATTGATAATATGAACATCTATTACAAACTCCTGAACTGAGTCATAAGGTTGCCTCTCAGGCTTACAAAAGTGTTGACACAAAATGAGATAGCAGTCCTGTATATTACATCCCTACTAAACTTCAAAATATAAGACCTCCTGGAGGAATGACGGCCTTCCCATGAAGCTGCATGTTTGCTTGAATTGCTAGCTTCTTTCTTCAAAATACTTCAAAAGGTGGCATGAATCAAGGCGTGCCTACAGCTGGACTGGATTGGGGGATTGACTTCGGCTCCTCGCTCGATTATCCTTAGTGCAGGAAACATGTTTCAATGAGGGTCAGTACATCGAAACGTACTGGTGAAGGCAAGCTAACCCAACTATACCAATCAACACTTGTTTAGATGAAGCATTCATATTATTTATGGTCTTGCTATCTTGATTTAGTTTATTTTATACCAAGTAATAGATATAGAACCAATGAAATACTTGCCACCGCTCGGTGACATTTACCTTCCCGTCTGAACCACCTGCACAATACTTACCATGTCCTTCCCTGCCACGAAGACACAAGTTAGCAAGCATAGGTTTTAAATATACGAGGGGATCACTGGCGTGTGCCACATAGGGATGAGTTATAGTTTATGAACGAGGAGGGTATGCAACGAGGGTGCTTGGGCGTTGCATGCCGTCCCGTCCAGCACAGGAGACTAAGTTGGAGTTTCGCCCGGATCGGATCGGTGCCAGTGCCCCGGCAACCGTCCGCAGGAACTAAGGCCTTGTGCACAAGTTGTCCGTGATCAACTTAGTACACTAAGTTAGCGTTGAGGCAAATAAGGGCAATATCAGGCGCAGGGCAATAACAAGGCAAGATCTACTTTTGCATAGTCTTCCTGTTTAGTTTATTACATTCAAGAAGAGTTCTATAAATAGCACAAATTAAGGAGAAGTATATATTCTAACTTGTATTTATGCATATGATGAACATTCCAAATAAACAAGCATGTAAATGAGTAACCGTTCACAAGTTTGATTGACAAGCATAATATTCCAAGTCCATTCCCTTATTATCTTGAAGTCTTTTATTTGTTACTTGGTATCGTTTGATCGGGGCAAGCAGAATACAAGACTTTAGATGTGAAGACTGGAAGAAGGGCCAGCTAATCGGGATGGTATCCACTCACTTAGTAATTGGAAGGAAGAAGGAAAGAGGTGCTTCAGGAGTCCGTTCGAGCGTTGCCTACTACTGGTTCACCTGCATTGCCACGAACAACTGATCAATAACTTTTTCACTCTTTCCATTATCGGAATTGAAGTACAGTTCAACGAACAAAATTAATGAAATTTATCGAAACCGTTCAAGAAAACTCAAGCAAATCCGAAAACCAACTCAAGGCACGAAAGCAACAAGCGATAGCGAAAACTAGGCAACAAAAGATACAGCGGAGAGGTCCCTCCTGACTCTGCCGCTAAGTCGATCCATGGGCACGGTCCACTAAATATGGGAATCGATTCCGAAAAAGCAAATCCATAAAGAGGATGGGTTCTTGTTTTAATCTATCCCGATCGAACGATACCGTCTTGTATTTCTTAGCCGCGCTCCCCGAATAGGGGGAACGTGGCACCACATCCTACCCAACTAATTGGAAGTTTCGTCCTGAAACTTAGGAATAGAACCTACCACTAGGAAATAATGAGGGAAACCTTTCCCTCATCTCTAATTCAAGTTCCCAAGTGGATTCTTCGACAGAGTGATTTCGCCAAAGCATGGGCACGAGAGGAACCGAGCGACTTCGAAACAACTTTTCTTTCCTATCCAAAATTTGCACAGGTTGTTCTACATACGTCAAGTCAGCCTGAAGGTTCAGCTGATCCAGATCCACTACGTGGCTTGGGTCGTACACATACTTCCTAAGTTGGGAAACATGGAAAATATCGTGTACATCGGATAGGGATGGCGGTAGTACAATCTGGTAGGCAACTGAGGCAACTCGCTTTAGTATTTCGAACGGACCAACAAATCTCGGACCCAGCTTTCCCTTTGCTCCGAATCTGCTGACTTCTCGCATGGGCGAGACTTTGAGAAATATTCGGTCTCCTTCTAGAAATTCAAGTGGTCGTCGATGTACATCAGCGTAGCTCTTTTGGCGGCTTCGAGCTACCTTTAGTCTTTCCCGAATCAAGTGAACCTTTTGGACAGTTTGTTCCACGAGCTCGGGGCCAAAAAATTGCCGTTCGCCAACTTCGTCCCAACAGATCGGGGATCTGCACTTTTGCCCATACAATGCCTCATATGGCACCATCTGAATGCTTGATTGATAACTATTATTGTAAGCAAATTCAGCTAACGCTAGATGCGAGTCTCAACTTGTCTTCAAGTCCAAGGCGCAGAGTCGCAGCATATCTTCTAGGATCTGGTTGACTCGTTCTCTTTGGCCATCGGTCTGTGGATGGTAGGCGGAGCTGAACTTTAACTTCGTCCCCATTGCTGACTGCAGGCTCTCCCAGAAGCGTGATATGAATCGACCATCTCTATCGAAGACTATGGATACGGGCACGCCATGGAGCCGAACGATTTCGTCGAGATATATCTGAGCCAGGCGGTCGGCGCCCCAAGTACTTTTGATAGGCAGAAAGTGAGCTAACTTGGTGAGTCGTTCGACAATAACCCAGACTGTATCATTCCCCCGTTGCGTCCTTGGCAAGCCAACAATAAAATCCATTGTTATATGTTCCCATTTTCACTCCGGAATAGCAAGGTTCTGCAGCTCTCCGCTCGGTTTCTGGTGCTCGGCCTTTACTCTCTGACAAGCCATGCAATGCGACACGAACAGCGCCATATCTCATTTCATGCCGTGCCACCAGAACGTCGTATGGAGGTCTCGATACATCTTAGTACTATCCGGATGAGAAGTATAACTTGCATAATAAGCTTCAGTGAGTATCTCTTCTTTAAGGGCCGCGTTGTCTGGAATGCAAAGTCTTTCCTTCACTCGGTTCATCCCGTCCATGCCTACTGCAAAGTCGGTTGCCTTTCCTGCTGAGATAAGAGCATGCATCTTTTGCAGGAATAGGTCATCTTTCTGAGCGGTCTTAACCTTTTGTAACAAGTCGGGCTCGAGGCGCAGTTGTGCCCACTTTTTGTATCTGATTTTTAAAGTAATACCCAAAGATTCAAGATCTCGGCGCAGCCTGTCATCAATGGCCAAACTTCCAACAAACACTCGACTCAATGCATCAGCTACTATGTTTCCCTTTCCAGGCGTGTATCTGATCATGAGATCAAAGTCGCTAAGGAGTTCAAGCCAACACCGTTGTCACAGATTCAAATCCATTTGTGTATAGAGATACTTTAAGCTTTTATGATCCGTGTAGATTTTATACGGCACCCCATAAAGGTAGTGGCGCCATAGCTTCAGCGAGAACACTACCGCAGCCAGTTCCAAGTCATGTGTCGGATAGTTCTTCTCGTGAGGCTTTAGCTGCCTCGACGCGAAGGCTATCACCTTGTCCCTTTGCATAAGGACACATCCCAAACCTTTTCCTGATGCATCACTATATATTTTGAAATCATCCGGTCCGTTCGGCAGAGTAAGGATTGGAGCAGAGACGAGGCGCTGCCTTAACTCCGTAAATAAAGCTTCACAGTCGTCCGTCCAAGTAGACTTTGCACCTTTTCAAGTGAGCCGAGTCAGGAGCGAAGCAATTTTTGCAAAATTTTGTATAAATCTCTAGTAGTAGCCCGCCAGTCCAAGGAAACTTCTAATATCGCTAGCTGATTCCGGCCGTTTCCACTGTACGATGGCTTCCACCTTCTTTGGGTCAACTGAAAAGCCTTGAGCAGAGATGATGTGCCCTAAAAAGGATATGTTGTCTAGCCAAAAATCGCATTTACTTTGCTTTGCATACAACTTGTTGTCTCGAAGGATTTGCAGCACCATCCGCAGGTATCCTGCATGCTCATCCCTAGTCTTCAAGTACACCAAGATGTCATCGATAAAAACCACCACGAATTTATCGATGAATGGCTGGAATACTCGATTCATCAAGTCCATGAATACAGCCGGTGCATTCATTAGTCCAAACGGTATCACAGAAAATTCATAATGCCCGTATCGGGTTCGGAAGGCAGCCTTCGACATGTCTTCAGGCTTAATCTTTAGCTGGTGGTAACCTGAGCAAAGATCAACTTTTGAAAATACTGTTACCCCTTGTAGATGATCAAACAGGTCATCTATTCATAGCAGAGGATATTTGTTTCTGATTGTAACCTTGTTCAGTTTTCGATAATCAATGCAGAGGAGTAGTGTTCCGTCCTTCTTCTTCACGAAGAGCACAGGCGCGCCCCAAGGAGACACGCTCGGACGGATGAACCCACGATCTAATAACTCTTGAAGCTGGCATTTTAATTCTTTTAGTTCAGCAGGGGCCATTCTGTATGGAGGTTTAGAGATCGGCTGTGTATTCAAAAATATATCGATAGTGAATTCAATCTCTCGGTCAGGTGGCATGCCGGGTAGTTCGCTCGGAAATACATCGAGGAACTCTGCCTCAACGGAGGAAGACTCAACGTTTGCGTAGTTCTACCGTGTGTCCCGAACCGACGCTAGGAATCCCTCGCAGCCTGAGTTTAGTATTTGCCGAGCAGATGTTACAGAAATCACCATGCAGGCCCTAGTCGCGTCAGTTGCTGGACTACTAGTGTAACATAATTCGGCTTATCCAGGCAGGCAGAAGACGACTCGCTTTCCTGCGCATTCAATAATTGTCGAGCACGCGCCGAGCCAATCCATTCCTAAATAATATCATAGTCTCGAACATCTAGAACTAAAACATCGAGCGACAGCTTCCTTCCTCCAATACAGATGTAACCACCTTGGCATACTGAACGGACAGGTATTTTTGTGCCAGAGGGGGTACTAACACTTAAATCTAAATGCAACAGAGTCATTTCTATATTGTTCTCCACGGCAAAATTTATGGATATGAAACTATGCGTTGCACCAGAATCAAATAGAACACGAGCAGGTATGTTATTGAAAAGTAAAGTACCTGACATGACGGTATCTGAAGCCAAAGCTTCTTCTCGTGTCATCGTATAGACTCGGCCTTGAGCTTGATTACGCCCTTGCTGAGGCGCAACTCTATTGGCCTGGGTTGCAGCAGCCTGATTTTGTTGTTGAGGACGATTGTGGTGGTGCGAACATGTGCTGATATCATGATCTGACTTGCCGCAAGCGAGGCATAACCCAAGTTTCTTGCGACAGTTTTCGGCCGTATGAAATGGCTTTTTACAGAAAGAACATGGTTGCCCTGGATTTTCCTTTTGCGAACCACCGTTGTTTTGACGTTTTGCAGCTGTATTTCCTCTATCGTTGCTATGGCATTTGTGATTGGAGGTTTGCACTACGCCGGTAGAAATGTGAGGATACTAGGGTTCGAGGGAGAAGGCATGATTAAGAACTTCCCGCATTGTCTGGTACTGTGGAACGACTACGTGCGCGTGGATGGCAGGACATAGACCTCCTTCGAATCGCCTGGCATGACTCGCTGCATCGGGTAGATAGGAACTGCCAAACTTAGCAAGCTTATTGAATTCTGCAGAATATTGCTTGACTGTCATGCTGCCCTGCCGCAGTTGTACAAACTCATTTTCCTTCTGATGACGTACAGGCGGGGGTATAAACTCCTCCTCAAATGCGCCACAGAAGGTGGCCCATGCTATCGCCTCCCCTCTATTCTCAACTGGAAGAGATCGTCGATGCATGTCCCACCAATCATGCGCATTGAGGCAAAGCTGCAGTTGAACACAAGCAACGCGCTTTTCTTCAGGTACTTCTAGGAGAGAAAAATGATTCTCAAGTTCGGCGAGCCAATCTAGTGCCACGATTGGGTCCTCAGTCCCCTAGAATGGAGTATTACAGACTTTCTTGAAGTCACCGAAGGCGAAGGCAGTCACTTCCCTCGTCCTTGGTGTTGGCGGCGTCTCGACTTCAAGTACTGGTTGTTCCACCAGAGTCGCTACTGTTGCTGCGGACTGGTTGGAGACCAAAGTCTGAACAATTTGCTGTAGGATATCTACCTGCTTTTGTTGGACTGAGAATCGTGCCTCTAGATTGCTTTCGAACTTGGCTTGGCGAGAATCATCTCTTTGTCGTTGTGACTCTAACATTTGCATAACCCGCTCAAGTGGATCAGCATGGGATATGGCTCGAGACATGCCCCGTTGGCTCCGAGAGCTTCCTAAAGTGCTGGAACTGCTCTATTGTGCTTGTGTCTCGCCTGGTGCTAGCGCTGAGGATTGCGCTTGAGCCATTCCTTCAAAAGAAGGCAATTTACATCAGGATCATAATGTATTATGGACTTATTGCATGAACGTATCTCATTTTGGCCTAATGAGTTCAAGAGTTCGCACAGGGATCTATCGTTAAAGGAACTTTTCTCATACGAGGGTCAAAGAAACTTTGAAGCTGTGCTCTGATACCAATATGTCACGCCCCAATTTCGTGGAATCGATAGTCGTCCCCCAGGCGTGACCGCCGTGCGGGCCTAGGATGCGCACCGCACAAGGCTAAGTATTTTATTTTCGCATAGCGAGCACATATTCAGAGTATGCAGATAAATTGAAACACAGATTGAAGCATGGAAAAGTTCTCTTTTTATTGATAATATGAACATCTATTACAAACTCATAAACTGAGTCATAAGGTTGCCTCTTGGGCTTACAAAAGTGTTAACACAAAATGAGATAGCAGTCCTGTACATTACATCCCTACTAAACTTCAAAATATAAGACCTCTTGGAGGAATGACGGCCTTCCCACGAAGCTGCATGTTTGCTTGAATTGCTAGCTTCTTTCTTCAAAATACTTCAAAAGGTGGCACAAATCAAGGCGTGCCTACAGCTGGACTGGATTGGGGGATTGACTTCGGCTCCTCGCTCGATTCTCCTTAGTACGGGGAACCTATTTCAACGAGGGTCAGTACATCGAAACATACTTGTGAAGGCAAGCTAACCCAACTATACCAATCAACACTTGTTTAGATAAAGCATGCATATTATTTATGGTCTAGCTATCTTGCCTTAGTTTATTTTACAACAAGCAATAGATATAGAATCAATGAAATACTTGCCACCTCGATGACATTTACCTTCCCGTCTGAACCACCTGCACAATACTTACCATGTCCTTTCCTGCCACGAAGACACAAGTTAGCAAGAACAGGTTTTAAATATACGAGGGGATCACTGGCGTGTGCCACATAGGGACGAGTTATAGTCTATGAATGAGAAGGGTATGCAACGAGGGTGCTTGGGCGTTGCATGTCGTCCTGTCCAGCACAGGAGACTAAGTTGGAGTTCTGTCCGGATCGGATCGGTGCCAGTGCCCCAGCAACCGTCCGCAGGAACTAAGGCCTTGTGTACAAGTTGTCCGTGATCAACGTAGTACACTAAGTTAGCATTGAGGCAAATAAGGACAATATCAGGCGCAGGGCAATAACAAGGCAAGATCTACTTTTGCATAGTCTTCCTGTTTAGTTTATTGCATTCAAGATAAGTTCTATACATAGCACAAATTAAGGAGAAGTATATATTATAACTTGTATTTATGCATATGATGAACATTCCAAACGAACAAGCATGTAAATGAGTAACCATTCACAAGTTTGATTGACAAGCATAATATTCCAAGTCTATTCCCTTATTATCTTGAAGTCTTTTATTTGTTACTTGGTATCGTTTGATCAGGTCAAGCAGAATACAAGACTTTAGATGTGAAGACTGGAAGAAGGGCCAGCTAATCGGGATGGTAGCCACTCACTTAATAGTTGGAAGAAAGAAGGAAATAGGTGCTTCAGGAGTCCGTTCGAGCGTTGCCTACTACTGGTTCACCTGCATTGCCACAACCAGTTGATCAATATCTCTTTCACTCTTTCCATTATCGGAATTGAAGTACAGTTCAACGAATGAAAATAATAAAATCCATCGAAACCATACAAGAAAACTCAAGCAAATCTGAAAACCAACTCAAGGCACGAAAGCAACAAGTGACAGCAAAAACTAGGCAACAAAAGATGCAGCGGAGAGGTCCCTCCTAACTCTGTCGCTAAGTTGATCCCAGGGCACGGTCCACTGAATATGGGAATCGATTCCAAAGAAGCAAATCCATAAAGAGGATGGGTTCTTGTTTCAATCTATCCCGATCGAATGATACCGTCTTGTATTTCTTAGTCGCGCTCCCCGAATAGGGAGAACGGTGCACCATATGGCCTAACTCGTGTGGCAATGCGCCGTGCGATATAAGAGAGAAAAATGGTAAGACTTACCAACTTACCATTTTTCCTTCCATGTCCAAGGTAAACCAAGTTAATTCAAGCGATAGCATGTATAAGCATTCAGGGGCAATAGTATATGCAAATACTATGTCGTGAACGAGACTATGTTTCGGATGCACGAGTTACTAGGATTTTTCAGGTATTTTGCATAAGATGTTCAAGTGCCCTTTATGCACAATTATTGTTATACCATGATCGTTCAGGTGCACAGTTGTTCTCGATGTAATACAATGACTCACACGTGCATAGCAGCTAAGCGAGGATGACTTATCTATATGAACAATTATGACTGGCATAGCCATAAAGGACGAGTTATAGTCTTGAACAAGGATGGAAAGCAACAAAGACTCAGTGGTGGCTGCAAACCATCCTGTCCAAATGCATGAGACTAAATGTTAGTTCCATTCAGATCAGAGCGGCCCTAGTGCCCCGGTGACCATCCGTGGAACGATATCCGAAGATCCCCCTTGATTCCAAGTTATCCACGACACGCAAGTCTTGGGTCTTCCAATTTCACACAAACTGACATGATAATCTAGGATTCTTTGTTCTGAACCGAGCATTTGCTCCACGAGCTATCTCTTGATTTGCTTGACATGATTCTTGTTCAGATATAAACTTGATATAATATCATTCAGGTGTAGACTTGACAGGATTCTTGATCAATGAATAACTTGCCTTGATGCATTCCCCTGGTGCGGGGACTGCCTTAGCGACCCAACAGTCCTGGATACTTGCAGGTTTATTGTGCACAGAAGAACTATTTGATAGTCTTCTGGTTGAATCGAATGCATGCACGATACGGATAACGTTCTTGGTTGTGGCATAAGTTTCGTGTGGCAAATATTAAGTCTAAGCAACATTACAAGTTAACTTATAAGCAGGCAAGCAATGCATTCATAAGGAACATAACATTCACGTTGGCTCGGGCCCGAAGGTAAGCCGAGGAGTAAAACCGTAGAGGGACTTTCCGAGCGACATGATCTAGGGTCGTGCAGTGTAAATGAGTGAACATTGCACTAAGAAGAGCATATACATATTGTCCTATCGAGGCATAGTGGGTCTAGTTGCACAAGGCAAAGGTAGCATGCAAGGGTCCCATATAAGCAATGTTTTATTTCCATGTTCTAGCACAAGCAGTACAAGTTGGGATTATTCTCATAACTAGGTGCGTTGTATTCTTATTAGCATGCAGGGGGTGATTCACCTAGTGACTAGCATGTATCATTTTATATTTTAAGTGTGCTGGCTAAGCAAAGACAAGTTTATCGTAGCCACCCACCTTAGTGATGATTCGCCTCGGTTGAGTGATACTCCGAGCGAGCCTCTGAAAGCCTAAGCCAAAGTCCTGTAGGGACAAGTCTGGATATTCTTTGCCTCAAACGAGTATTCTCGCCTGAGCAAAATGGGTCGAGACATTGCACTTTTGCCGTTTGAATCCATAGTCCGCTTGAGCGGAATGGGGTATTACATCATACACCACTCAGAAAAAGTCTCGTCCTTGAGACTTCCTGAAGGCAAGCCATTCTAACATATTTTTGAATCTATCCCAAGCGTATTAATTGGTAACACTAAATTCAATTTGAAACAATCTCCTACTCGACTCTTATGACGCGTCGCGTGTATTGCCGAGTCAGCCTCCTTTGCGCCTTGGCGTGGGACATGTTGCTTAATGCGGAGTACGTTTCAATCAATCTTGATTATCAATCTAAGGCTGAGGCAAACTTATATAAGTCGTTATACTTATTCAGGTGGATATTCACTTGCACTAGCATTTGAGATCAGCATATCGCGAGTCTGGATCGTGCACATATTCAAAGCGTCCTTCAAACATATGCATGTCAACCAACTTAGCGATAACGAAGTCTTAGCACTCGAGTTTCACTTCTTATTGAGTCTTGGATTGTGCATACATTCAAGGCGTCCCTCAAACATATGCAGTCAACCAAACTTAGAGATAGTGAAATCGGACAAGCTCCTTGCGAAAATCTCAAGGGTTTTCGTTTAACTTCCAACATGGTTAATTCAATTTCCATATCATTTCCTTTCCAACTCAATCAATTATTTGCACTACCGTTAAGCACAGTCTATTCGGTTTATCGACTAGCGTCCATCCGTTTGGGTCAAACTTAGTACACGTTATCGTTCCCAAGTCTAACCCTAAGTCTTGCTGCCCAATTTTTTTTATAGCTTGTTCAAGCCATATAATAAAGTCGGTAACACAGGTTCATTCACTCGGCACAGGGTCGTCTGCCTAATTGCTAGGTCAGCTCACAAAGTTATAGGTACAAGTTCAAGCATACGATACATCGTACAAATTCGTCGCATGATGTTTACCCAAAATTCCTAGGGTCAAACCATTGTTCATTTATATGGTATATTATACCCAAGCTCATTTCACTCAGATTTTTAAACATCGAGCATTGATTATCCTACTCTCAATAACATGTTTGTTTGCACGGAGGACGAGTTCGTCCAGTAAAATCCATAATATATCCAAATTGCAGGACAAGCCTAGTGATTTGCATAGTCTATCCCTCCAAACATATTTGATAGAATCCCTATCCATTTAAGCCTAAACCACCAAGCCAAGATTCGATTCTAAACCTTTAGTTTAACTCCAAGTCGTTCAACCTGATTTACGTATTCGTTTATGAAACCATCAAGTGTGATTTATTTCCGGTTTTGGGCTAACCTATCCATCGAAAAAAATTCAATCACTTATATTTTAAACTCGTCTTATCGTATCGAACCAAAAGTTAAGTCGATCCATAAGTTGTCACGCTCCGGTCTTCCGTAAGTTCGATCACCTTCGTTGGACGTGAGATCACCACGTCAACGCTTCCCGCTGGATAATCTTCCTAAACCGGGCGTAACGCATGTACAAGCACAGAGTTACGTTCGCACAAGATAAGAACGTTTGAACGTTATGGTTATCATCGGCACGATCTAGATACCTTATTATTTTTACCAAGTCATGTCCGTTCATGTAGTGATTATTATTCGTCTAGTAAAATCATCCAACTTTGATGTTACCGTTTGATAAATCCATAGTCTTATTACAATCATTCCTCAAGCAACTAGTTTCAAACATTTATGTCCAAGTCCATTCAAATTTTGATATGTTCAATTCATCGAGTTCGTTTGGAATAATCACCGAACATGTTCCCGTGAGTTCGATCATCCCCGCCGTGCGTGAAATCAACATGCCGGCGCTCCCGCAGATAACTGTTCTCATTGGGACTGATTTTGAGAGTTATCGTTTCGAACTTAATTTTAAGATCGTTCTTCCAAACTCCAAGGCAAATCCATTTTCGTTCATCTCTTTCATTGAAACACAATATTCATTTCGGGATAACTTCTATTCTAGCGGTATTGTATTCAAGTTCAGTTCGGCTGTTTCAATCTAAAATTGCTCGTACGATCCTCTAAGTTTTTAACAAGTTTCCTTAGCCAAGATATCAATTTCCATTTCCAAGAATTCCAATTCGATATAGGCCTTATTATTTATTTAAGACATTCTCAAATCGTTCGATCCGACTACTGCACAAGACCTATGAATCCGTTTGGACATTTCTAAATGATCCATATACCACTCAAAATTGAGTCATCCAATCAAATCCTCCATTGATTTGTGACTTACGAAACTAAATATCGTTCGAGCTATTTTCCAAAATCCAAACACGATTTTAATATTCGCCTAAGCGATATATCCGAGGATATTTCTATCGGTTGGCATACTAAGTCTGACTTGTCTTATTCCTGAATGATATTGCATTCTCGTTGAAACTTAGCTTGCACCAAAGGGTCTTGGTGCGCGATACTCTACACAACTTAGCCAAAAGGCTATGTGCAAAGCTAACCGTTCAGACAATATTTGATTTCATACTAACCAGTTGGGCAAACATGTATAGCCATTTCGAGTTCGCACATAGAGTGCAAGTTCTAGCACGAGTCTAATCCCGAAGGGTATAGCACGGGTTGGCACAAAGGTCTTAGTATCACAATTTCGTACAAGCAATCACATCATTCACATGCACTTTTTGAAAGTATTTAGACTCATTGTTGGAACATTCCATTTGGGACATTGAGAGAGAGTGTGCACATAACCCACGAACGAGCTTTCAAAACTGAGAAAATTAAAACAAAGTCCAAAGGCGTATAGCCAAGCTCTGATACCAATCTATCACACCCCGATCTCTCGCAGGATAATCGGCCATCCCCGCTAGGCGAGAATTATCGTGCCAGCGCTCCCGCGGGATGATCGCTCCCGGCCCATCTGGGCGTGATGCCGTACGAGCGTGAGTTACGCCTGTGCAAGGCCGTGGTTCTCATTGGCTGGCGGTAAGATATATAAGCCACAAAGTCACAAAGATTGTCCGAGTGCAGCAAAATTATAAACGCACAAATTAGTCGTAGTTCTCCAAGGCTCCAGATTGAACTCCATGCCTTAGCACGCATGAAGGAGGCATTTATACCGAACGAGGTTCTCCCGCACCCTGCAAACAACCTGGTAGATTATCAGTACACAAATGCATTGCTGGGGAGGCTACTCGCCCGCTCGACAAATCCAAACACGTAACATAGGTTCCGTACACCAACTATTTTGTTGTCTTTCTAGTTGCCTTAGGATCAATTTTATGGCAATGTTGAATGGCCTAACTCGTGTGGCAGTACGCCGTGCGATATAAGAGGAAAACATGGCGAGACTTACCAACTGACCTTTTGTCCTTCCTTGTCCAAGGAAAACCAAGTTAATTCAAGCGATAGCATGTATAAGCATTCAGGGGCAATAGCATATGCAAACACTATGTCGTGAACGAGACTATGTTTCAGATGCACAAGTTACTAGGATTTTTCAGGTATTTTGCATAAGATGTTCAAGTGCCCTTTATGCACAAGTGTTGTTATACTATGATCGTTCAGGTGCACAGTTATTCTCGATGCAATGCAATGACTCACACGCGGATAGCCGCTAAGCGAGGATGACTTATCTATATGAACAATTATCGCTGGCATAGCCATAAAGGACGAGTTATAGTATTGAACAAGGATGGAAAGTAACAAAGATTCAGTGGTGGCTGCAGACCATTCTGTCCAAATGCATGAGACTAAACGTTAGTTCCATCCGGATCGGAGTGGCCCAGTTCCCCGATGACCGTCCGTGGAACGAGATTCGAAGATCCCCCTTGATTCTAAGTTGTCCATGATACGCAAGTCTTGGGTCTTCTAATTTCACACAGACTGACATGATAATCCATGATTCTTTGTTCTGAACCGAGCATTTGCTCCACGATCTGTGACTCTTGATTTGCTTGACATGATTCTCGTTCAGATGTAAACTTGATATGATTATCATTCAGGTATAGACTTGACAGGATTCTAGATGAATGAATAATTTGCCTTGATGCATTCCCCTGGTGCGGGGACTGCCTTAGCGACCCAACGGTCCTGGATACTTGCAGGTTCATTGTGCACAGAAGAACTATTTGATAGTCTTCTGGTTGAATCGAATGCATGCACGATACGGATAGCGTTCTTGGTTGTGGCATAAGTTTTATGTGGCAAACATTGAGTCTAAGCAACATTACAAGTTAACTTATAAGCAGGAAAGCAATGCATTCATAAGGAACATAACATTCACGTTGGCTCGGGCCCGAAGGTAAGCCGAGGATTGAAACCGTAGAGGGACTTTCCGAGTGACATAATCTAGGGTCGTGCAGTATAAGCGAGTGAATAGTGCACTAAAAAGAGTATATACATATTATCCTATCGAGGCATAGCGGGTCTAGTTGCACAAGGCAAATGTAGCATGCAAGGGTCCCATATAAGCAATGTTTCATTTCCATGTTCTAGCACAAGTAGTACAAGTTGGGATTATTCCCTTAGCTAGGTGCGTTGTATTCTTATTAGCATGCAGGGGGTGATTCACCTAGCGACTAGCATGTATCGTTCCATATTTTAAGTGTGCTGGCTAAGCAAAGACAAGTTTATCGTAGCCACCCACCTTAGCGATGATTCACCTCGGTTGAGTGATACTCCGAGCGAGCCTCTGAAAGCCTAAGCCGAAGTCCTGTAGGGACAAGTCTGGATATAATTTGCCTCAAACGAGTATTCTCGCCTGAGCAAAATGGGTTGAAATATTGCACTTTTGCCGTTTGAATCGGCAGTCCGCTTGAGCGGAACGGGGTATTACAACCGCGACTACGTCTCAGGAAGCAGGCTTAGCAGAAACTAAGGAGCCTCGACGGGCGACCAGGAAGTCTACCTTTAGAGGTGCTGAGTTTCTGAAGTTGAACCCTCCGGAGTTCAAAGGCAGGACTGCGCCGGATATGATGATGGACTGGATCGCAAAGTTGGAGAGCTTGTTTGAATTTGCTTCAATACCTGCGAATAAGAGGGTGGCGTGTGCAGACATATAACTGCAATTACGTGCACACGACTGATGGCAAATCAAGAAGCTAGATCTCGCCACAAAGAATCAGGATGGCAAGATTATTTGGGAAATGTTCAAGGATGTATTCCTTGTATAATATCTCTCGCCAGCTGTGAAACAAAGAAAATAAGATGAGTTTACCAAACTTAAGGAAGGGAGCATGTCTGTCGAGGACTATGAGTTAGAATTCTCTAAGCTTTCTAAGTTCGCTAGCTCAATTATTTTTAATGAGGGGGGCCGCACACATCGGTTCATAAGAGACCTAAATGACAACCTGAGAAAGGATGTTATGAACTGAGAGTATAAATCGTACATCCAAGCTTTTGAGGCAGCTGTACAGAATGAGCAGTTCATACCACAAAGTGCTCAGGAAAAGGCACTGGCTTCTCGAAATTCTCCTACAAAAAGACATCATAATAGGGAGAGAAAGATAGCGGGCGAGCAGCACCCTGGTCCAGAGTGCAGAATGGGGCCATACCGTAGATGTTTATCGTTCTACAAATAATGAGTGTTTTAACTGTGGACCGAAAGGGCATCTGGCTATCAACTGTCGAAACAAGAGGGTTTTGCCACCGTACCGCATCAACAGCACTGGTCAGAATGAGAATCAGAACCCCGCCCCTGCCCAGCTAATGAACATATTGATCAACCAAGAAGGGCTAGAGTGTATCAGCTGAATATTGAGCATGATGTGAGAGGGCACGATGTTGGTGAGTTTGATTCCTTTAACCTCTTGATGCATCATTTATAGACTCCTTGATCTCTAAAGTTTCGACGACAAAACTTTTTTTCAGTGGGGGTATTATGTAATGCCCCGCTCCTAGCGGGTTACTTATGGAACACTTGTTATTTTGACTCGGTTGAGAATCGAGTCTCGGAGAAACCTTACCGCCAAATCAATACGGACGAAATGCAATGAACCCTTCAAATTGATGGAACGGCTTCTATTAAAATTAGTCCAAGAGTTTTCGTTGGTTGTTTTGCTTCTTGGTTTTGTGTTGCTTTGTGTTTTGTCTTGCTTTCGATGACTTGGTTTTCATGATTCATTTTTCTCGCTTGCACATTCTTTTCAGATCGTAAGGAAAAGAGATCAAAGGATGCAAACCAAAAAATTATTACAATTTCAAGATGCATAACCAAGGAGTGACCGTTGCATAAGGCTTCCACATCCTCTCCTTCGATTCAATCAGTGAGTGGCTTAGGCCCTTCGATGAATCCTTCAGTCCATATGCCTTAACAAATGATCTCTAGTTCACTTATAAATGTTGCCTCACTAACAAGATAAGCTAAAAGGAAGAATCATTATTGCATGCTTCAAGTATAGAACTTCTATCTTACTAGTTACATATTGGATGCTTATATGTCCCTCGTATGCTGCACATTGAGTAATACTGCTGAAAACCTCTTGACTTGATATAGAAAAATGAGAAGAAGAGATAGACTTGCTTGTTCATTGTTCGTTAGTTGCATGATGGCATATTTTCTGATAGGAACTTGCATACATGTATTTGGCCAGGATAACTTGTGCATAAGGTTTCTCTCTCGAGCGGTTCCTAGGGCACTAGGGATCGTTCGGCCTGGGAGAGATCTAGATACCCTGAGGCTTGAAGTCCTTACTTACGGGAGGGTCCTTGAGGCTTGAAGTCCTTACTTACGGGAGGGTATAGGTCTATTAGTGAGATGGGCTTTTACGTCCCAACTTCTAATCCCGTGGAAGGGACCATCATGTAGTTAGGATGCATGCTAGGTGTACCTTCTTGCATACCTAACACCTTATGCCAAGATTAATTTATAAGTTATTCATATATGCAAATTATGGCTAACTTGTGTGTCTGCTGCAGGGATAACCGTTCGGCCATGGGTAAGATTTATCATATGCATAGCCTATCTATCGTCTATGATTTTCTTGCATAAATTGTTAAAACGAAACTAGACAACTAGAAAGATCACCTAATAATGCTAGCTTCACATGCTTACTTAGTATGGATTTCTAGGTGAGTTTGGCCATGGTCGCTTACCAGTACATGTTGTAGTACTGACCCACGTTTGTGAGAAAATCTCCAGGTTCTGGTAGCGAGAGCTTGGCGAACATTTTGAATCGGTGTTAGCGCATCCTTCCAGAGGGATCGTGCTCGTGCTGCTTCCTTAGCTTTCCTCTCATGTGGACAAACTCCTCTTCTGCTAGATGTTTTGATTTTGGTCATACTAAAAAGATATAATGTATGAGCGTTGTGACTAGTTTTGGGTTTGTAAAACGAGTTGTCAGCCTTCTATGGCATATTTTGTAACTCAGCCAAGCAAATACTTTGTAATCAAAATATTCAAGTATTCAATAAAGAAAGTATTTTGTGTTACTATCAAATATGTCCAACTTTGGTTCTCTGTATTTACATTCCATGCCTATATATGTATATTTTCGTCTAACTTGTGTCTTGTGCAGATACTTTGCCTGGTGCAAGCGCAACTTAGGCTTGCATGACATCACGCCCAAGCGAGGATGATCGGTTCTGTAGGGACCAAGCGAGGACGATCGGCCCTTACTGGACCGGGGCGTGACAGATAATTGTCTTATTTTTATTGGATTAGTGTCACATATACTCTATTCACCCCCTCCCCCTCTAGAGTGACTATAATTTCCCATTCAATTGGTATCATAGCAAGGACTCTTGATCAGGATTAATATCCTCGAGTAGATCCATGACAACCACCAGATCCATTTACACCAACAATAGTGAAGGCCAGTCTACAAATAGGTCATCCATATTTGATGATACCAACTACACGTACTGAAAAATACGCATGAGTTTCTATTTGAAGTCTCTTAATTTTGACTTATGGACTATTGTTATAGATGGATATAAGAAGCCTGATAGAATAGTTGTTGAAGATAACCTTGTAGAGAAGCCCAATGATAAATATACTAATCTGGAGAAGAAACAAGTTAGTCTTGATGCTAGAGCTATTAATGCTTTATAATTTTGTGTTGTAGACATTACTGAATTCAACAGAGTATCCACCTGTACCACTTCACATGAGGTTTGAAAACTTTTTGAGGTAACTCATAAAGGAACTACTCAAGTGAAGGAGTACAAAATCAGTAGACCGACGCAAGTATACGAGGCATTCAAGATGAAGCCAAATGAGACTCACTCAGATGTTCACAAGATTTTTTGACATCGTCAATACTCTATCTTCTCTTGGCAAAGAGTACAACAATCATGAAAAGATCCGCAAGGTACTTCGGGGAGTCACCAAGAATTGGAACCCCAAGACTACTGCATTAATTGAAGGAAACGACTTCACCGTAATGACTCTTGAGACACTAATGGAAAAGTTGATGACACATAAGCTTGATCTCGAAGAGCAAGAGGAATCAACGCCCAAGGGGAAATCCATAGCATTCAAAGTGCATCACAAGAATATCTTCGACAGTGAAATTGAAGATAATGATTCAGTCGATGAGGAGCTGGACCTTAGCTTCAAAAGGTTCTTGAAGTTTAAAAAATCAAACCGAAGAAGAAAGATCTTGAAGAAGAACCAATTTGCTACAACTACAGAAGACTATGACACATGATGAAAGATTGTCCTAAAGCAAAAAGGGAGAATCGATATGAACGATCAAATAAAGGAGGATCTTCGTCGCGCAAATATGCAAATACAAGCATCTGGTACAAAATTGAAGCTAGCGACTTAGAAGAAGAAAGCCCTTGACCTGCTGCAAATGTTTGTCGAATGGCATTAACCAACAAGGTACAAAATAATCATTTATTTGAAGAATTCTCTTATGATAAATTATCTGATGCTTTCAATAATTTATTTGAAGATCACAAGAAGCTTAGGAATAATTATAAGCAAGTTAAAAAATATATTATCTTATCATCTTGAGAATGAAAAGCTTACTTGTTTGTTGGATGAAGTTAGAGACACTTTCTCTTCTGATAACTTTGTTGAGATTTTCACACTTAAGCTTAGATTGCATGAGGCACTTGAATGCATTGAGAAAAGTACTCAAGAGAATGCTGAACTTAAGGAGGAATTATAGTCAAAAAAGAAGAAGCTTTCTACAGCCTCACTTAAAATTGATGTTCTTACTGCTAAATATGATAAAATATATGCCACTTCTAAAAGTTAAAGATTAGACTGAGGAAGAGGGTTATACAACCTATTACTCAGTCTAACACGAGACACGCGGCTAAATAAAAGTTCACTTATAACAAGACACCGGCAAGCAAAACAAATGCTCCACATAATCACGCCTTCTACTACAAGCATCTAAGGAGGACACAACACACCACTTCACTTACTCATACTTCTACACCTAACACAAATGCATATACAATATGTCATTATTGTGATTTAAAAGAACACATTTTATATCAGTGCAAGGCTAAAAAATTGGTTGATATGAATTTGTATAAGCGGGTTCCCAAAGCTAACAAATATGGATCCAAATTTACTTAAATATCAAATCTTTGCCTAAAATTGTAGGTAAAGCTTCCTATGTCAGGATTTAATACCGAGAAGTGTGTTGGTGATTGCAAAGCTACAAAGATTATCTTTCAAGCAATTATACCAACATAAGTATGGTCACTTGAGCAACTTTGGTAATATACTGAACGATTCTTCTAAAATCTAGCTAATCTAGCATATTCTTAATAAATGTTTAGCTACTAGCTCTTGTTAACATGTTTCTAATAGTTATATATTACTTGTATATTTTTATATATGTCTAAATGTGATATATAGCTTTATACATATTAACGTTTCCTTGATTTTGAGCTTGATTAATGTTTTCTTTTAGAAATTCTGGATATAAGTTGCTTAGATTCCTTTCAATCTATGCTCTTTAAAGTTACGATTATTCTGGGTATACGCCGAAAAGTCCTTCTGTCAAAAAGGCGTAAATAGCATAAGCGATACGGTACTTAGTGTCCACGTGACCACTGCTAGTTGGGATCCAGCCCCTACAGCTAACCCAAGATGGTTAAGACTTTATAGAATACTGATTTACAAAGGTCTATTCTCAAGTGTTTCCATACTACCGCAGTAAAATCAAACTATCTTTTTAAAATTGTAGAATCATGTATGCTTTAATCAACATTTAGTTAATCGTTCCCATTATTAAATTTTTTGTTATTAAATGAGACCCTAGCATGCCTATCTAATCATTTTTTTAGTCTTTTGTTTTTGAGATTTCTCCAATTCTAGATAATACGCTTATGTTTATATTGTCATAATATTCTGTATACTCTAGATCGATCTATAATTCCATTTGTCTTGTATTAATCTCAACTCTAGGCAAAAGATTTGTGTTTTATTTTCATAGATATCAACTATTTTTATATTTCATATTATTATCTTTCATTTATGATGTATTATTTGTCTATATACTTTTTTCTCTCATTTTCTTTGGTTACGGGAGAGTCGTACCATATTTTGATACAATGATAAAGGGGGAGATGAACACCGATATAGACATGCTTGTTTGGCACAAGGTGATACAAGAAGATCAAGGAGATGCTCACAAACTACGGGGGAGCATCGTACCAGTTGTACCAAAGTTGTTTATCTCGTATATCGGTCATGATTTGTCAAATATCAAAATAGAGGAGATTGTGGGCACAAACAATCAATGACCAACTTGATTTTGATATTCGACAACATACGAACACGATATGACTTGATACAACGCATCAGAACACACGAAGATTGGACAAGCTCAAAAGTATTTGTCACATTCTACAATCCAGTCTCAGAAGATGACATTTTGGTCGTTGCATCTTTTACATTTTATTTTGTATTTTGACATTTATTTTATAGGACCAAATGTACATCGGGTTCGCATTTGGCACTAGGAAGCTTAAACCCATACAAAACCAGAACTTAGTCCACTCAAATGAGCTTAAACCAGAATCAGTCCAAAACCCAACATAAACCCAACCTATACCTGGACCTAACATTCTGGAAACAGACCAATAGAGTTCGGACCTAACTTGGACCAAATTTGAGCGAAACTCGGTCAGGGTGGTTTCCTGATTCGACTCAGTCTTCCGGATGACCAGGCTCCAATGTTTGAATTTATGAATATTTTGGGATCGAACTCTGTCCGAACTCGGTCCAGAAAAATCCTATAAATAGAGGTTGAGTTCCATTCATTTCATTCATCTCTCGCTTTCAAAGCTATTCTATTATGAGCCTTAAACCTTCCTATTCCCAAGATTAACTCCCAGACTTCTAGTGTTAAGTGGGATCTTGGTTAGAAGTCTGTTTCGAGTTGTACAACTTGAGTTCCTTTTCTTTGAAGTCGACAAGCTCTTCAGATCAAAGCTTGTTGTTGTAAGAAGTCGACGAGTCCTTCGGATCAAAGCTCGTTTCTATAAGAAGTCAGCGTGCCCTTCGGATCAAAGCACGTGTGTACCATATTTCACAAATAGTGGATTTAACTTCGAGCAAGAGTTCTTGAGACTGGACCAGTTCTCCACGAAAAAAATCAGTATGAAATCTCGGTGTTTGCATTTGATTTCTAAAGTCTGTTTACTTTACCTTATTTATACTCTAATCTTAACCTTGTTCTTTATAGCATTTTTATAAGTTGGTAATTGCCTTAGTTTTATTAGATTAGTGTCACACACACTCTATTCACCCCTCTCTAGAATGACTATAGTTGTCCCTTCAGATTCCCAACTGAACCTCATCTAAAATCTGGTCGGTTTTGGTCGACTCTTGATACTAGATTAGGAATTCTTTCTCCTTATTCTATATAACTAGGAGGCTATAAATAGCTCCCATCTGAAGTCTTCGTAGCAGTAGTTTTACTCGAACTGGCATGAACAAGCTTGAATTTTTTCACTCATTTTCTATATTAATACTCGATCTCCTACTTGTGTTACTGCATACCAAACGTTCCCTAAGGCTGTGTTTGATTGATTTTTTTTCCATAGAAAATATTTTCACCAATGTATAGTGTTTAATAGTTTATATTTTTCATAAAATTATTTTTAAAAAAAACTCACGTGACCCTTCCGTTGAAAAATAAAACTTGCTCTCAACTCGTAAAAATTAAATTCCATAAACATTTTATTTGATTTTCTAAAAATAGAAATAATTGCAATCAAATAATGTCTTTAAGGAAAGCCCATTTTCCTTCTCTCTTCTTCTTCTCCGGTATTACCTCCAAACTCACAAACGCTCCCCTAAGAGCATCATTAGTAAGGTCCATCCTACATTCTATATTCTAGATTTAAAATGTAGAAGCTCATTTTGTAGAATAATAAGTTCCATCCCACCTATAGGTGCTAAGGGTTGGACATCCCAATTTCTAGATTCTAGATTGTAGGAACTCATTTTGTAGAATAATAAGTCTCATTTTAGAGTCCAACTTTCTAGATTATAGATTTTACATTATTTTTTTTCCACATTAATTTTTGATCACACAATTTTTAGGACCGGAGCTCACTTTATCATTTTTCTACTATTCTCATATAAACCTAACCCATTCTACATCTAAATTTTTTTATAAAAATTTTGGGCCCCAAATTGTACTGAAAAGTCACACCTACTAATGATGCTCTAACTAAAATAGAACTCGAGACTTTTAGTCCCGTCTTTCCAAAACCCAGTTTTCAAAACTCCAAAATAAATAAAGAAAATGCCATTTTAGCAAAACTTTATTTTTCTCCGGCCCTTTCTTGTAGTCAGAAAAATAGTCACTTGGGTTTTGAAGCTCGAGTATAACCCATGGGCCATGGGAACTTGAGTTCCATTCCAAGAAGAATAATATATATATATATATATATAGAAAAGAGGAGAGTAGGAGAGGATAAGAAAGAAGGGAGGCGATGGAGAAGTATTTTGGAAACGCTTACCGTGGGGATCCAGGGGTTCCGCACACCGACCCGGAGAGGTTTTGGAACATATGGATCGGCTCGGCGGCGTTCGGAGTGCTCACCTACTTCAACCCTTACATGTGGCAGCTCTCCAACCAGTACAAGTCAGTCACTCCTTCACTCACCTATTAGTTTTTATTTATTGTCCCAACAAAAAAATGTTGTTGCATGTAATAAATATTTTTGAGTTAAAAGGGATTCGGAAAATCAAGATATGAGTGAGGAACTGGAAATCAAAGATATGGAAGTTTGGGTCTGGTTTGGGTGTTAGTAAGGTTGGTTGGTTTGTTTGTTCGTTCAAGATTTTTATTTTAGGAGACATTTGGATGAAGGTTTTGTATTGCTAGGAATCCACTTCCGATTCCTTATTCCTTTCCACACATTTCCATACCCACCATGTTTGGTTAGGTTGGGAATATGTAACCCGAAGAATTCAATTTACCCATTCCCATGTTTTTGGTTCAAAAAGGAATAGGAATATTAATTTATTTAGTTTTCCATAAATATCATTTTATTTTCATTTCATGATGCTACTATTACCCAAATTCAGTTGTTGTCATTGAGGGTTATCTCCGACCAAAAGATTCTAATTAATGCACCCAACTAACATTCCCATGAAGAAAACAAAAATATTTCCAAGGGGGCCTCCATATTCCCTCTCAATTTCCAATCCCAAACTTAGGCCATCTCCAATGGGGATTTCTAGAATTGAGTTTCTATCCTACTTGGCATCGTATTTTAAGGAAATTTATATCCTAGTTGGT
The DNA here is from genome assembly GCA_036927795.1 of Iris macrosiphon. NCBI lineage: Eukaryota > Viridiplantae > Streptophyta > Magnoliopsida > Asparagales > Iridaceae > Iris > Iris macrosiphon. The sequence continues at coordinate 163,196,553 of JAYESA010000013.1, read as the reverse complement.
AGAGTTTCTACATAGTGATTACACACAGAAACACACTCTCCAATGGTTCCCCATTTCTATCCTACGTGGCACAAAATAAAAGGAATAATTTAATGATACATGGCCCAATATTAATTGCTATCAGAGATGAAGAATTTCTATAGAAATTCTCCATCCTACGTTACCGATACATAGGATAGAAATTGTGATATAAATCATGGTTGGGAGAAAGATTTTTCTAAAAAGGGTGTCTACCTTAGAAATACGGGAGATAGAAACCCCATTGGAGATGGCCTTAGCAAACATGAGTAACTAAAAGCCTCTAAAACTTGAAGCAAACAACACCTAAGGAAAGGTCTAGAAATGAAATATAGTTTGGAAACCATGCAAAAAGCTATGTGCTCTTCCTGAAGAGTTGCACCCCCCTGAAGTTTTACTTAAGAAGGATGTTAATAAGATTTTGTCTCTAGAAATATATGAGAAGAGGATTTTTATTTTATACTCCACTGGTGGAGTCCAAAATCTCCGCCGACGGTTACGGATGGACGCCACATGTCCAAGACTTTGTGCCACATATGCGGGGTCGGTTGTGGAGAGATAATTTCCCTTTTTTAGTATGTCCTTTCTGTCTCTCCTTTTCTTATTTTTCTCTGTTCACCTTCAGCTGGCCTAGGAAGATTTGAATTGGCTGTGAATGATATAGATGTTCCTGAACCTATAAACGCCGGCATGCTGCATTTTTAGCTAAAATCAAGCCCTTATAGTGTCAATATTGAACAATATATCTTCATACCTAAAAGTAGATGCATCAGAAAGTTGGGTAAGGTAAGAGTATAAAGAGCTTTGACAAAATTCTAATAACGGAGCCAATCATGCTGTGATTGAATAATGAAAACTACTATGTAGTTAATACTTTGTTACATTAGGTTATGACAATAATTGAACCGCTTTGATATTTCTAATTACATGTATAATTAAATGAATGATGTATAAGGAATCAAGAAGCAAATTACACTTGGGGGTTTGTTTATATATAAAGGTTATATGGAAAAATGCTGCTGCAGATGACTTGACAACTCTACTGTTTTGAATTTTTGTTCTTCAAATATATGGCATGGTGATTAGGCCATGTTTAACTATGGTACTTTGAAACATAGGAAGCTCTTTCCTATTCTCTAATAGATATCATAAAACTATGTCTTAACGTTTGTGGTACCCAAACTACTAAAAGTGCATCTTAACAAGTTAGTTGAGAAGCACAACTTTAGAAATTATACGTAATAATCTATATGATTCTAAGCGAGAACCAACTAGAGATGGAAGTAGATATTTTGTAGTAGACATTGATGATTATTCTAGATAGACTTTTTACCTAAGACTAAAAATTATGAACTGAATAGATTCCATATATAAAGGGATGAACTAGGGGGCCAATTAGGAAAATAAATAAATAAATAAAGCAATCTAGATCCTAAACTTGTATCAAGTGGGAAATGAATACATCACTAGCGAAATCAACTTAATTTTGTTCCATATTACCCTCATGCAGTAGCTGAGAGAAAAAAATATAACCCTCATGGACACGATGAGTTCTATGTTAAGCGAACCAGGCATACTTTACAACTTGGGGGAGAAAACCATGTTATATATTTAGTAGAATATATCTTAAATATGAAGATAACTCCTTATAATAATTCTCTCTTATCAACATGTTTATCAAGGTAAACCTTGTAGGTTAGATTACCTTAGAGTGCTGAGCAAGATGATTAACCGAAACAAGTATGCTACAACTAAAAACAGAAAATTGGGCCAAAAACTATAGATAACTGTTTTCATTGGAAGTTCTTAAGCAGTATTATGAAAGAGGTGGACACTAGATATCTAGTAGGGCTAGTGGCCCGGACGGGGCTTAAGTAGGGCCTAGGTGGCTTGAGGTATTTCCATGATCGTAAATAACTAAATCATTATTTATAACTATGGATCTAGAAAGTCTAAGCGTGCTGATGTGGGCTATGGTAGCGCTTAGGCGTGTGAATATATGGCTTAGAGGGTGCCTGGTATCCAAAACAGGTTGGGCCATCCATAACATATAAGCTAGGCCTAGGCATGTGGTATTTGTGGTAGAAGGGGTATAAGTGTCCCAGCATGTCTCTTTTTAGAATTCTGCTCCTTAGATAGTAAAGCTAGTATTTTTCTTTTAGAAAATACGTAAGTTAATGAAATTTGCAGTAACACTTGTAGAATCCAGAAATGCAATATTTTATGAAGATATTCTCCTTTTAAAACCAAGCCTTCTACTCCAATAATCCAAATTAGAACCATAAAATGTCGGAACTAAGATTTCCTAGAACACTAGCTTGACTTGAACCACTTGGTCTATATCTTACCTTGGGCCACAACTGACGAGTAAAAGAGGCCAAATATAAAAGATGGTTAGTGAAAACATACACTCCTATTACTAGTTAATTGAAGAACATTCTACATTTTTCTCTCTCAGAAATCAATGTCTTCTTCAGTTGGCACCATTCATGAAAGAAAATCCAGAGTGATTCTCTCGTGCAAGATAAGTCTTGGGTATTTACTAATCCCCTCCTAGGTGTAGGGAAATATGGCGTAAGCAAATGGTAGGATCAGAAGAGATAAAGCTAATTACTAGAAAATTGTTGTACACAAAGAAAGGGTATGGACTATTTCAATATTTACCCAACTACAGCTAGAGTTACTACTATGCCTGTTTAATTTATCTTGCATGTATTCATAAACTTACAATTCATGCAAATGAGTGTTAGATTTTTTTTCTAAAAAGAAATAGAGATTGAGAACAAGAAATCTATATGGTGCAGCCAGAATGCTTCCAGGTCAACAATTTTTTTTTTTTTTTTTTGCAAATTTAATTAAATTTCCCTATGCCCTTAAACAAGCTCCAAAAGAGTGGCATATGAAATTCAATAAAGTTATCTTAACTTATGCTTTGTTGTTAATGTAGTATTTGTAAGTGTCTTGAAAATAGCCATGCTCTATTTTGTCTATATATATATATATATATATATATATATATATATATATATATATATATATATATTAATAACTTTTTTTACTTGCTTTGATGTAATAAATAAAAAGTCGTATATTTCTTCAAAATTTTATATAAAGGTCTTTGGAAGTAAATTATTGCCATGAAACTAACTAAGACTATTAAATGAATATTTTTATTTTTTATAGCATTTTGTTGTGAGAATCTTAAAGAAGTATGGTTACATAGCTGTCATACCTGCCCCTACACTTTATGGTTCAGGTTCAGCACTTAGAAAGAATACATGTAGACCTGTTTACATGAATATGCAAAAAAGCTCGCTTACCTATTTTTAATTGAAAATAGATCTAGACTTGATATCAATGATAGCATGTATGATATTTCTCATTTACTGTAGTGTAACTAACAGTCCAAGTGAAGGACAATGGGTTACTTTAGAGAGGGAGTATAATATCTTAAAGGTTCTCTCAAAAATAAAAATATCATTCTATATTAAACAGGTTTATCCACACTTCAAAAGGATGAAGTGGTGCAAATTGAACAAGTGACTCAAATGAAGCCAAGTCCACAACTAGATAAGTTCTCCTTGGGTCATGCTAACAAACAGTTATTAATAACTTGACGCAATGGGTCATACTAACAAACAGATTGCAAGGAGCAATCTTAATTGCTAGGAATTTACTGTATGAAATTCATCAGTTTATAAGCCTGCTTTTTCACTAATTCTGCGTTATTGAACAAATCTTAGTCTGGATGGCTGTAGAGAAGAGCACCAGGGTTGTGGAGCCAGTGAGTGGGAAGAGAGATGGTTATGGGAGATTTTGCAAGTTTATCTTTTACTTTCAACTCTGTGTTTCTTAATTTCTTGAAGACAGGTATTTGGTCCTCTTTGGGGAGTTAACAATCTTTTGCTAATGGCAGGAGGCAAAAGGTCCAAAAAAAATCAACACTGTTGGTTTCATTACAGTTGGTTTACATTAGGGGTTCCTAGTACTTTACACCTTGTACCATGTTGGAGCGTTGATACAGATCCTTGACTTGTTGGGGCTTCTGTTTCCTCCTTATCCAGATAGCACGGCATGATGAAACTTCTGTTGTTCCCATGTTCATATCAAGTTGTCGTGGTCATTCTTGTTCAACCTAGAATAGAGTTCATGTTTCGAATTGGCTGAATGCTTTGATGTTTCCAAAAACTATAAACCTCAGTATGCTGCATTTTTAGCTAAAAAGGGTTTGTTTGACCTCTCATCCTTTGAACGTGGATACTCTGTTGGTTCGTTTCTGTCCGTTGATTTTGGTTCCACCCTTCAAAAAAAAAACCTTCATTCAGAAAAGCCTAGCCACTAATGTTGCTGCTGCTAACTAAGGCAATGGAGTGCAACGTTTCTGGATCACTCTGTCGGTTTTAAGCCTTTGGCAACTGGCAAAGAAATATCGTTCTGAGCAGCAGTAATGCTCGTAGCATAGTTACCTGAAACAATGTCCGTTCTCAGACATGGTACGAGTTTGGGAACGGGTACGCTACTTGTCTCTATTTTCGGTTAAAGGGAGTAGAGTGAGTTGGTTTGCAAATTTGGTTCACGATACGCTTTAAGTTCCTAATTTGGATGATACTAGTTAGTTACCTTTTCAAATTTGACTAGATAATTTTGTCATATATGGAAATAAGACCCTCATATAGAACATAAGAAAATTCAAACTCATTATTTTACTTTACAATAAGACTACTTCATCCAATAAGATGTAAAATTTGACTTTTCTTAGTTATACATCAACTTGGAACACAACATTCCGAATAAAATGATACAATGTTGCCAAATCAAAACATGTAAATATACTATAAAATAAAATAAAATGAAGTGAGAAACGACTTAGAACCTTCATACATAATAGCAAAAGAATGACAAAATCTCATAAGGTCAATTCTTCTTCTTCTTCTTCTTCTTTTTTTTTTTGCATAAGCAACTTGCAAAAGAGAGGTGGCTCATAAGCAATGAAGAAACAACAATAGTAACAAACTAAGAAGTCAAATTTTATGAAAAATACGTAGCTATGGTACTCCAATTGACAAGGAATCTCTAGTTTTTGTTTTTGTTTTGTTTTTCAACTTATTTCGCTTTGCAAGAATCTCTTGCAAAAGCAATTTTACTGTAAGATTTCAACGATTGATTCGGATCGCCAAATTTAGTGATTTGGATTGAGTACATAGCAATCCGAATCGAAAATGTACCTCGAACCAGAACGCTCGTACCTCGTATGGATTCGATGGGTTTGGCTATACTTAGTAAATATGGTTCATAGCAAGCAAGAAAAAAAGATTGGGGTAAAGGGACGACACAACGTGAAAGCCAAGTCAAGTTTATAAAGTCGGTGACAGAGACTTATGTTGTGATTGAATAATGAAATGTACTACATATTTAATGCTTATTAGGTTCTACTTATCAGAAACTGAGCCATCTTGACGTTTCTAATTGATTAGAATATGACTACAAAGCAGCACGAAGAAGTTCAAAAGCTAAATTATTTAAGGTTCTGATTATATTGGAAAAGTTGAATGAAGAATAGCTTTATCCTTAATATGTTAATGTGGTCAAATTGGAAACTAGAAGGATGGCTTGATTTGTTAAAAATATATTTAATATTATGTCTATTTTTTTGTGTAAACCAATAGAAGTATTTTGTGTGCAAATACAAAAGGATCCTATTAGAGAAATGATAACATTGACTTTCAAGAGCTTTATCCTTATCTAAACAAGATTCAATGTAGTTGTTATCTTACATATTTTGTATATAGGTAGTAGATTTCAACATATGTAGTTATCTTAGCCTATTGCAACAGATTTGTATATAGGTAGTTGATATTTGTAGATTTTACTCAATCTCATTATTTTATATGTAACAACATAAATATGAGAGTATTCTTTTGGTCTTTCTCATTCAAGAGGAGAACATACAAATTTGCCTTCTAAATTCAATATGGTATCAGACGTCCAAACTACCCCAAACAATATAGCCGATTCCTCATCTTCCTCTCAAGGTTCAGTCACTGATCCTTTTTTGATTCATCATTCCGATAGCCTTACAGCTGTCCTTGTTTCTCCTATTCTCTCCGGTGATAACTATGCTAGTTTATTTCGCGCCTTCGTCATGGCATTATGTGCCAAGAATAAGATTGGTTTTGTCGATGGCTCCATCTCCATGTTGATGGATGACACAGACGTCTCTAGTTGGGCTTTCTGCAATGATCTTGTTAGCAGTTGGATCTTTAAACTTTGTGTCTGGAGATATCCGTACAAGCATCTTGTACGCCGACACGCTCGTGATGTATGGAAGGATCTCCATTGGCACTTTTCACAATCCAACACCTCCAAGAATCCTCCAGTTGAAGCAAACAATCTCTTCCTTGAAACAAGAGAACTCGACGGTATCCGTGTATTTTACTCAATTAAATTTTTTTTGGGATGAATGAATTTCTATTATTTCTCCTTGTATTTGTGGGAATGACACGGTCACCATTGAGCGACTCCATCAGGATTGAGCCATGGAATTCCTCCAAGGACTTCATGATCGACTTCTGGTGGAGTCGTTCCCCACTACAAACCCGAATCTAATCTTTGGTTCGACATGATAGCCAAGAAAATAATAATGACATAGCTTCGACGGTTGAGTTCGTTGCCATCTATGTTGCCAATTAAGTTCATTGTCACTTTGCAAATGCTTCATCCTCTAACAAAAGGCAACGTCCATTTTGCGACCATTGCAATTGGCATGGCCACACCAATGCTCTATGCTACAAAATTCATGGTTATTTCAAAATTCAAGGACGTTGCTACTAGAACGTGGTCCAACCATGAGTCTAACTTGACTGTTTCATTTGGTGCCCTTCAAGCCATGTCCTTTTCACCAGTGCAATATGCCAAAATCCTCAGTTTATTGGCTTCGATTCCTCCGGATGCACCTTTTGTTCCTTTTGCAAACTTAGCATGTGTAATTTTTCCATTTTCTCCAGCCACTTAAATTATAGATTCTGGTGCTTCTAATCATATTTGTTTTTCCTTATTATTATTTAATTCTTATACCCATGTGCCTAATAATTTTCTTGTGCAATTGCTCGATGGATCTCATGCCTCAGTTCTTCATATTAGTTCAATTATTTTTTCATCACAACTTAAATTAGAGAATTTTTTCACATTCCTTCCTTTAAGTTTAATTTATTATCTATTTCTCAGATTACTTGATCTAATGATTGTTGTATTCTTTTCTCATCACCGCAGTAATTCTTTCAGGAAGAGGGTGATTGGTCGGTGATCAACGTGATCGTCTTTATTTCTAAAGTTCTTCTTTTGCTTGTTCTTCATTAGCACCCATCTTTGCGCATTTTAAATTTCTAGCTAGGAATTTTCATTATATTAAATCGTCTTTTGGTCGTCCATGTGATGTTTGTCCATTGGCAAAACAACTTGGTCTAGATTTTAATAGAAGTTCTTCATTAAATACTAAAATTCTTTTATTGATCTATTGTGACATTTGGGGGCCATTTTTAGAACCCTCTCTTAGTGGTGCTCGTTTTTTTTCTTCTAACTATTGTTGATGATTTCACAAGATGCACATGGATATATCTAATAAAAGCTAATATGAAACAAAACAATTGTTAATTATTTCATACATATGGTGGAACGTCAATTCCATTCCAATATATCTCAAATATTTTCTGGTAGTGGCACTCTCTTTCTCACACAAATCTAGAAAATACGATCCGATAATTGAACTAAGTTTCTATCTAAACCTTTGTAATCTTGATCTCATGAAAATGGAATTATTCACCAATGTAGTTGCGCTGCTACCCCACAACAAAATTGTGTTGTGGAGAGAAAACATCGTCATCTCCTCGATGTTGTAAGTGCCTTACGTTTTCAAGCACGCTTGCTATTAGAATTTTAGGGTGAATGTGTCATATTTCTTATTAATAAAATGCCAACTCCCCTATTAGCTCATAAATCACCACACCAAAGACTTTTTGGTGCCCCTCCATCTTATTCTTCTTTAAGAGTTTTTTGATATCTTTGTTTTGCTCGAAACACTAATATTAAAAATAAATTTGACCCTAGTGCCAATCCAGGATTTTTGTTGGTTATCCATACGGTCAAAAAAGATATCGTATTTATGATATCTTATCTCACAAAATTTATACTTCTCGTGATATTTTCTACGAGAGAATATTTTTATATCATGACATGCCTTTTAGTTTGGAAGATGATGATTCTTTCCACTATTCTAATACTTCACGGGATGTTACTCCTCAAATCACAAAAGTGGTATCTAACATTTTTTTCACCACCATTACCTCATGAGGTTCATCCTCCACTATCTCATGAAGGTCCACATGATACATTACTGTCTCATGAAACTACACGCGATGTACATCCACCTCATGAAGCTCCACGTAAAAAGGTTACTCAACCACCTCAGCCCTTAGCTCCAATATCATCACAGGAAGCAAGGCGTTCGGGTCGTACCAAACGAGCCCCTAACCATTTAAAAGATTATATTTACTCGACAACTTCACAATTCACTCAATACTACTCGACAACTTCACAAGTCACTTAATACTGGCTCACAAAGATTTTTGCCTCCAAAAAATTTCTTCTGCTCATTGTGTTTGTTATCTAAATTTTATTTCCTTCGATGAGCCTTCCTCTTCCACACAGGCTATGAAATCCTATGCCTAGCGAGATGCAATGGCGAATGAGCAAAACAACACTTGGTCTTTATCACCTCTACCATCTGGTAAGCAACCTATTAGAAATAAATGGGTCTACAAAATTAAACATCGTTCCGATGGTTCTATAATAGAATGCTATAAAGCACGCCTTGTTGCGAAAGGATATATACTGAGTTGAAGGAATTGATTATCGTGATACTTTCACAACAGTGACCAAACTCGTCACCGTTCGATATCTTCTCTCCTTTGCTTGCTGTCAAGGGCTGGTCTCTACACCAACTTGACGTCAATAACGCTTTCTTACAATGTGATCTTCTTGAAGAAGTTTATATGAAATTATCCTCCGGATTTTTCAAAATTTTCCTCTACACTAATCGAAAAGGGGGTAGACAATCCATTGTTGTTTATAGACTTTTCACATTCTCTTAAGGGAGAGTTACTCTCGTTTATGTCGATGACATAATTATTACCAAAAATGATAAAAATGCTATTTTCGAACTAAAACAATTTCTTAAAAAATCTTTTTGAGTCAAAGATCTATGTCATTTACAATATTTTCTTGGATTGAGGTTTATCGTTCTCATAAAGGAATTTTTTCTGTCAAAGAAAATACATGCTTGATATCTTAAAGGATGTCGACATGGTTGGTGTCTGCGTAACTGATTTTCCAATGGAGCAATAACTACATCTTCGACTCACAGATGGTGATCCTCTTCCCGATCCAACAGTCTATCGTCATCTCATTGGTCTTCTTCTTTATCTCACAGTTACACGACCTGACATTCAATATGCCGTTAACATTCTAAGCCAATTTATGCAGGCTCTACGCACTGCTCACTTGTCGCTACTTGCGTCCTTCGTTACTTAAAAGAATAAATTGGTAATGGACTCTTATTATCATCCACAAGCTCACTTCATCTTAGTAGATTCTTCGACTCAGATTGGACTGGTTGCCCAACTACTCGTCATTCTACAATAGTATATTTACAATGTTGGGTTCTAGTCCAATACCGTGGAAATCTAAAAAACCACCTTAACGTCTTCTGTAGAAGCCGAGTACTGTGCTCTCACCGCTCTTTCATGTGAATTCTAATGGCTAAAATAATATATTCTCTCTGATCTTGGTATCTCTCATCCGCAACCAATGTTGGTATTTTGCGATAATAAAGTTGCAATTCAAATTGTAGAGAATCCAATCCAATTTTTCATGAACGGGCTAAACATGTTGAGCTAGATTGTCATTTTCTCCGCAAAAAAAATCAGTCCAAATTAATTTATCCTTGCCATCCCCGCTCCCGTAATCAGCTTGCTGGCTCTTCACCAAATATCTTGGAGCTGACACTTTTGAGCGTCTTGCGAGCAAAGTTGGATGTGGTCTATATCTCCACAACATTGTCAATTTGAGGAAGAGTATTAGAGATGTGATAACATGGACTTGGTCAAGAATTTTATCCTTATCTAAACAAGATTCAATGTAGTTGTTATCTTTTAGTCTATCTCAACATATTTTGTATATAGGTAGTAGATTTTCAACATACGTAGTTATCTTAGCGTATCTCAACAGATTTGTATATAGGTAATTGATATTTGTAGATTTTCTTCCATCTCATTATACTAGATGTAATAACATAAATGCGAGAGTATTCTTTTGGTCTTTCTCATTGAAGAGAAGATACAAATTTGCCTTCTAAATTCAATAGATCCATATAACTGTCACTAGCAACGTGAGGCCCAAGGTTAACTCAGTTAAATCGCAAGAGCAGCATTCAAAGTATAACTGGAGTTACTGGATAAAAAAGAAATTGCGTTTGCCCTTTTGGTATAATAATAGAATGATTGAAAATAAATCCAGAGTCAGATAGTCTATTTGGGTTTGAAGAATTAGTAAATTATAATATTAAAATAGACGTTACTAAATATTGTTTCAGTTGATGTTACTTGGAGATAAAATCAGAGGCACCATGTTTGTCCCCTAAAATTGTTAAGAATTGTGGTGTTCTTGATTTTTGCTACCTTAATCTACCTGTAATATAGTATATTACTAATCATTTCCCTATTTTAAGTTATTGGTTTATCTACATGTTTAGCAAAACTTTTATTTTTTTCATATAAATAGTTTCTATATGTATCATTCATGCTTTCTTTCTGTATTTCATTTCCATCTTTCTGCTCCTCTTTCCTCAAGCCCTCGTCTCAAAAATTATTGACTTACATGGTAAACTAGATCTTTTCCTTATATTGTTAATATGTCAGACGAGCATATCATTACTCACATTTTATCTACTTTGTAAGAAATTATCTTCATCTAAACTTTCAGCAAATGTTAAATCTCTTTATGCAGCTGGCACGACAAGGCCATGATGTTTGAGCACTACCACTGGAAGAAAGCTATGGAGAAGAATGAGCCCTACCAGTTCAAGGTGAACTATTGAGATCCACTTTCTTTTCTGTCCACTCTACAATTGCTCATGTTGCATCCTTCTTCCTTAGTCAAATTTTCGAAATGAAAGATAGTACACAGAAACTCAAAGGAAGAACTAACAGAAGAGCCACTTAGAATTCACATACATAGATAAAGAAGTGCTTCAAGTGAAATTTAGGCAATTGTTGATTTTGGGACCAAGCTGCAACTCTCTGCAACTCCAATTACAGAAAATCGTATAACATTTCAAATGCATTTAAGTAGCAATCTTGAAATTCTTGAGTATATCGCCTCTTTTTATTGCAATGAGTAAATTGTTGTCATCTTATGATCATAGTTGCAATTTTGGTCGATACCGATACGGTTTGGCATGTCCCGATTCGATACCGACCGATACCCGATACTCCGATACCGATATTAGAGGTCTCTTTTCCGGTCAATTTGGGATAGAAAATTGAACGAAAAAGACCAATTAACAAGGGTATAAAAGCACAATAATGTTGTTAAAGAATCAAATCGGTAATGGTGACTACTATTTCATTCAATTTTAAAACTACTAAGAAACAACATTGTAAATACTTAAATTATGCATAAATGTATAAAATATATTTCGAAAATGTTAATAATTATTTGTTTTTCGATGCCAATTTTTTTGGATGCTTCGATTCGATACCATCGATACCGATACTTATAGGAATGATCCGATACCGATTCTAATATCGATACTGTGAACCTTGATCTTATGATAACCAAGCCAAAGTATTGCAGTAACTCATTTCTTTCTTTTTTCTCCAGTGGAACAAGAACATGAGCAAGACGCTGCGTGAATCGTACTACTACAACTGGCCAGTCTATTTCCCGTAGAAAAAGAAAAAAAACTGTGCTGGTGTGTCGCTATCAGTATAGTTTTGTTAGGTAGAGCAAGCAGATGTGTAATAGTTTGGAACACTTTGTCAGCCAACTGGAGGCTTATAGCGTCTTTCTAATAATTTGGCTATGGATATTATTCCTGTTACTTGTTTGCTGTAGGCTGTAGCCATGAATCATGTCTCTTGAACGCATTATGCAAAGATGAGAACTACAATTCTGCTGAAGATCTCGATTATGCAAAACGGTGAATCAAATACAGTAAATGTTTTGTTGTAATTTGGATCCTCACTATGTTTTTGAGATGTCCGGCGTAAAGCTCGGGATTTCGTGCACCCTTCCTTACATGTCCTTTTGGTCCACTGCTTTCAACTTTCACCAAATAAATGGAAGGAATAATACGCTTCCGTTCCTGTGGCTAGATCTATCGATCTTTCGTCACCCATGTAGGATCTTATACCTCTTTTCGGAAAGATCTCACACTTGAAAAATAAAGTTGTAATTTTTAGAATGTCAGCTGTCCAAAGTTGGAATTCTAATGTTTCGAAACATAAAAATCTGTGTTTCAAAAACCGGACCAGAAATTGACCCGGATAAGACATTGGGTCTCGGATCAAACCGGTTCAACCAGTTGGTTCAACCACTGGGTTAATCTAAGTGGTCTAAGGTTAATCCCCTTTGAACACCAAATTTTTACAAAAATATTCATTTACGATGAGTTTCTGAAAAATAGACCCAGTCTGAAAAAATTACCGATTCAGAGTCAATTGGTTGAACTGGCCGATCCGATTTTTATAATACTAATAATAACCAAATTGTTTCCTCATATTAATAGGATAAGCATTATGAAAAAAAGAAATAAAATCTTTAAGTTATACTAAATAAATAAAAAGTTCTACTAAATCAGAGAAATATTACACGAAGATAAAATTAATACCTACTCAACTTAATGAGTGAATATATTCTTTTAAATAATATACTTAGTGGACGTGGTGTGTAAGAGAGAGAGAGAGAGAGAGAGAGAAGGGGGGGGGGGGGGGGGGGGGGGGGGGGGGGAGGTAAGAAAGTTTTGAATTAATGAGTGATTAAATAAATTTTTTTATTCATAAATAATGATATTTTTTGTAAGAAAGTGTTTCACCATAAAATTAATGATATTTCTCTGATGGGTTAAGTGCAAAAAATTCTCCTTAGATAAGTCACTTATGCAAACAATGACCCACAATTTTTATTTTTATTTCAAATTTTACATTTGGTGCACTTTATACCCAATTTTGTTTCTGTCGTTAACGGACGTTAAATTAGATATAAAATGACGATTATATTCATCTAAAGCCTAATGGTAAAATGTAAAAAATTCCTTGTTTGTCTAGTTTTTTTTTTTTTTTTTTTTTTGTGGCAGAAGATTGAGGAAGGCCATTAGATTTTGGATAGGTACTACTATATTTATTTGTATATATTAATTTGTTATTATATATATTAATTTATTATTATCTATATTTATTTGTATACTAATATTTTTATTTTCATATATTAGTTTGTTATTAATACAAATAAAAATATACAATTTTTTATCTAATTTCGTATCTGTATATACAAATTTTTTTAAAAAAAATCTTTCTAACTGCGTATGTACCTTCTGACGTAGGCGAACATAAAAATAAAATTCTAAAATATATTAAATATTTTAAAAATGGCTTGATAACGATTTAAAAAATGAACCGTTCAAAAATATAACGGTTCAAAAAAATAAAACAACATGTTATTATCTATACTAATATATTAGGGGTGTCGAGCACTATTAATTTGAACATGACTATTTTTTTTAGAAAAAAGCCTGACGAACCGAAGGGGGAGCAAGCGCAGACGTGCCCCCTATTGGCCCAGTCCCTCCCCTATGCTAGCATCGGACCCCACCTCCGCCCCCCAATGGGGAGTTGAGCGCGATAAATTTGAACGTGACTATTTTTTAGGAAAAAATATGACGAACCGAGGAGGGGGCCAAGCAATGATGTGGTCCGGGAGCATGCAGTCCCACCATCGGTTTATAACGTAGTGCTAATTTTTTTAATGCAACTTGAAAACCTCTAAAAAATAAGCAATCTAAGTTGTTTGTATATCCTCCATTAACTATTAAAAAAATTATGCAAGAAACAAATTTAAAACTAATTTTGGGTATATCAAGATTTTTTTTAATAAAAATGCATGCGTCTAACGTTCATCTAACGTTCACTTGGAACAAAAAGTAGGCATGAGGGGTCATTTGATCCAAATATTAAACTATTTGTTGTCAAATTGAACAAAAAAATTTAGAGGTCTTATTTTGCGAAAGTTTGTAAACTAAAGAGAGTTTTTTTGCACTTTATTCTATTTCGGATATTTAGAATATATATTAGTATATATAGGTAGTGGCATGTTTATAGCCAACTCAAGAACCATTTGTGTTTGGCAAAATGCAAGAAGAAAAGTAGTGTAAATGCTCGAGTTATTTTATTCATCAGAGTATCGAAATTTATTTATTTTTTTAATTTTGCATGTGTATTCTCATCTTTTTTTTTTTGGTCCAAGCATATGTAAAGTTTCGTACGTATCGTCGGGCATCTAAAAAAAATGGGATCACATAGAACTCTTAAATCACACTTTAAAAATAAAAAAAATCATTGCTTTCCATCTGATCGAAAAAGGGACTCTATTTACAAATGAATAGTTTACGGTTCTTCAGGGATTGCAGATACAGTCCGAGTTGATGGACAGAATCAGAGCCACGCAGTATGATGATGAGACTCTGAGGAGTATCAGGGCACAGGTTAGGACAAGATTATCAAATGACTTCACTATTGCTGATGATGGATTATTGCGGTACGGTACATGGATATGTGTTCCGAGCGGGGAGCTGCGTGAGAAGGTTTTGCACGAGGCGCATTGCTCTCAGTACTCGATGCATCCAGGTGCCAACAAGATATATTGAGACCTGAGGGAGAACGTTTGGCGGTATGGTATGAAGCATGAGGTAGCGCACTTTGTATCCAAGTGTTTAGTGTGCCAGCAGGTAAAGGCGGACAGACAGAGGCCATGTAGATTGCTTCAGCCTTTACCCATCCTAGAGTGGAAATGGGAGCATGTGACTATGGATTTCATTTTGGGACTTCCGCGTTCTCTAGGAAGAAAAGACACGATTTGGGTTATCGTAGATAGGTTGACCAAATCTGTCCACTTCTTACCATTAAAATGGGTACGTCGACGGAGAAACTAGCGGAGATGTACATATGGCAGATTGTCAGATTTTATGGGGTTCCTATGAGCATCATCTCGAATCGGGATAGTTGTTTCACTTTCTACTTATGAAGGAGTTTGCAGGCTATCTTGGGCACTCAGCTCAAGTTCAGTACTGCATATCAACCCCAAACAAATAGACAGTCGGAGAGGACTATTCAGACTCTCAAGGATATACTTCGCACTTGTGTTCTGGATCTCAGAGGTTCTTGGAAGGACCATCTACACCTGATATAGTTTGCTTACAACAATAGTTACCAGGACATATTGAGATATCACCATTCGAGGCTCTACATGGACGGAGGTGTCGTACACCATTATCTTGGGATGATGTCAGAGAGAGAGCGTTGTTGGGGCTAGAGATGGTCGTGGATGCAGCTGAGAAGGTGAAGCTCATCAGGGATAGACTTCGAGTGGCGTAGGACAGACAACGGCATTGGGCTGACAGCCAACGTAGACCCTTGGAGTTTGAGGTATATATTTTGTTATAATTGCTTGTGATTGCCTTATTTTAGATTGCGTATTAAGACTGTATTTTGTTCTAGGTTGGCAATTTGGTGTTCTTGAAAATTTCTTTGACAAGGGGCACAATTCGCTTTGGTGGAGGCAAAAAGCTTAGTCCATGATACATCGGACATTTTGGTATTCTTGAGAGGGTCGGTGCAGTAGCCTACAGACTAGACTTTTCACCTGTACTAGAAGGAGTACATGACGTGTTCCACGTGTTGTAGCTTAGACGGTACGTGAGAGACCCTAGTCACGTACTAGATCACTCGAAGATCGAGGTTGGTATGAATCTGAGCTATCCAGAGCAGCCAGTAGAGATTTTGGATCGCAGGGAGAAGGTATTACAGAACCAGACTAATCTTTTGGTTCGTGTCGCGTGGAGACATCACTCTCCAAGTGAGTCAACCTGGGAGAGGGAGGATGAAATGCGCGAGCAATACCCGTATCTCTTTGAGCCTTGAGGTATTATTTTTATTGTTCTAATTATGTTCTTGTGCTAGTTTAGTTCAATTTCGAGGACAAATTTTTTTTTTGGAGGGTAGACTTGTCACTACCACATTTCTAGAATAGGGACATTTTTATTATTTGTAATAGTTATATATTTATTATTTATAATTTATATAATAGGTATAGTATATATATTATTGCTATTAATAATATAGGTAGTGGGCTAGACTTGATGTGACCATCAGACTCAACCTTAGACTTGTCATTTTGGACCAACTAGTCATTTTCTTTCATTAATTAGAAACTAGTTAAATCCCTCATTAGAATATAAAAATTTTACTAATTAAATAACTCTTCATGACAACCATAAAGGGCATATTAGACACTGTACATTAGCTAGATCTAGGGTTTCACTTGGTCGGCCCTATAAGGAAGGGGGGCGCCTCCCTTTAGCCTCATTAAATGCTCATTAAAACCCTACCTTGAGTTCTTCCCCAAAACCCCCCATTCCTCCACCAAATTTTAGAAAATTAATCCCAAATTTCTCTCATTTTCCTCATCTAAGAAGCTTATAAGCTTAGGTTTTAAGGAGCATTGGAGAAGAAGAAGATTGCATAGAAAATCTTTTGCTTTGCACTAGGAATCCATCTCCCAAGAGGTAAAATTCTAAAATCTCTCTTTAAATTTTTTTTTTATTATTTTGTGGACCATTAGAAGCCCACCCATAGATTAGGAATACCTACAAGGGAAGAGAATGAGTTATATTAGTTTTCATAGTATTTTCTTCATGAAGTTGTGTTCATATTTTGGGTTTTTTGGGTTCATGGGTGTGTTTTCTCTATTCTTCATTATAACTAATCATAATAGTTATAAATAGATGTATTTAATTTGTATTTGTATTATTAATAAAATGTTGGAGGTTTTGGTATGTAGATTGGTTGTGTATCATTGAGTGATGCATAGCTAGTATTTGATGAATTGCCTATATATATATATATATATATATATATATATATATATATATATATATATATATATATATATATATATATATATAGGCTCTGTGTTCAGTGAGTGTTGTATATAATACAAGTGTGTGTGTGTGTGTGTGTGCGCGTGCATGTTAGAGTGACTGATACCTAATGTATCAGTGGAAGGTGAGTTGTACAATGCACTATTGCCTGTGGAAGGAGTATGCACACGTGTGTAGTAGTTTGGGGCTATTGCCTGTGCACTTGGTGGTATGCATGGCCTGAAGGACAGTGAGGATTTGAAGGATGCTCGGGTTATTGCTCCAGCAGGTTCACTAAGGCAGTAAGGCAGTAGTGAGAGTGTGTGGTGATGGGGTGTGTACTGGGTGGTATCAGTGTGAAGGGGGCTCAGGCTAGGCCAAGCAACACATAGCATTAACAAAACCAACACAAGTGCAAATGTCTGTGGTGTCCATGTATTTTGTGTTAGGGTATGTGCACATAAAGGTTTGAAGAAGGGTTAGTATGGGGATGCTCGGGTAGCAAGAGATAAGGGAGCAGCAACAGCTACAACAGCTGCAATATGTGGAAGCAACAGTGCCTTGTCCACAAAGGGTGTACACCGATTCAACTGATGGAGAGTCACACTGACACTAATAGTGCAGGAAATAAACTAAAGTTCAAGTGCAAATTTAGTGTCGGGTTGAAAGGCAGTTGGAGTTTTAGTCTCAATGGACTGCAGTCAGTTGGGTCAGATAGGTAGATCCAGTTATGAGGAAATCGATTTGGGTATCAGTTGTGAGGAACTGATTTTGAGCATAAGTATTTGTCAGTTAGGAAGTGTTACCGCTAGGTAGGTATGTAGTTAATTATGGAAGGAATGTTGTGTTTGATACTGAGAAGAGTATCAGTTGGGAATGATGTATCAGGATGATATCATTATCAGTGGGAGAAACACTAATTGGAAGTGTGGATGTATCAAGAATTGATGAAAGGTTTGGGAGTATCAGTCCAATTTGGACATAGTAATGATATTGGGTGACAGGTTTAAGCAGCTCTTGAGTTAACTATTATAAATGTATCAATATTAGAGGTTGTATAGTGTGAGATTGTGTGACTCCTTAGGAAGAATGATACTTGTGAGAGAGTGGTGCCAGGGTAGTATATCCTTTTGGTGTATAGTAAGGTGCATTTCCAAGGGTGGGCTTGGTAGGTATAGGTATCAGCATCATTTGTCATCCTATGGGCACTAGTGTATTAGAGAGGGTTAAATATTATCTGTGTTACCTCTATTAGTGGTTATAAGTTTTGACTTCAGTTGGTGTGAACTCACTTGTTATAAAGAATTAAGTAGCATGTGCCTCAATGAGTGTGTATGAAGACTTATACCAAGTTGCACCAGTTCTAGGGGGGACATTGTCAGTTATTGCAAATGGAAGAGAATAAGGGGGAAATTACTTGTTGTGATTAATGGTGTGCAGAGGTTAAAGTGAAGAGAGAAGTAGTGTTAGTAAGTAGAGTATCATGTTAGGAATACTAAGGTAATTCGAGTACATTAGTAATGATTATTATTAACTAAGGAATTAGTATTAAGGATACCAAGGAATTAGTATTGAGGATACTAAGGAGACTTTTAGGAAGGAAGAGCATTATGGGAAGCTTTCGAAGTGTGAGTTCTTCCTTGACAAGGTTGAATTCCTTGGGCATGTGGTAACAGGTGATGTTATCTCAGTTGACCCGAAGGAGATCGTGGCAGTGGAGTCGTGGGCTACTCCGAGTTTAGTAGAAAAGATCAGGAGTTTCCTAGGATTGGCAGGTTATTACAAAAGATTCGTACAGGACTTCTCCAGGATTGTAGAGCCAATGACTAGGCTGACCATGAAGGATGTAAAGTCCGTATGGACGGAGGATTGCCAGGACACTTTTGATGATCTAAAGAAGAGATTGACGATAGCTCCTGACATTGTCATCAGGAATAGGTGGATTCACTATCTATAGTGATGCTTCAGGGAAGGGTTTGAGTTGCATTCTTCAACAGCACGGGAAGGTGATTGACTTTGCTTCCAGGCAATTATGTCCTCATGAGAAGAACTATTCCACCCACGATTTGGAGTTGGCAGTGGTCATCTTTGGTCTAAAGCTGTGGAAATACTACTTGTACGGAGAGCGTGTGGAGATCTTCGCAGACCACAAGAACTTGAAGTATGTATTCACACAGAAAGAGTTGAACATAAGACAGAGGAGATGGTTGGAGTTGATGAAGGACTTCGATATATCATTGTAGTACCACCCAGGGAAGGCCAACGTAGTCGTCGATGGCTTGAGCAGGTATCCAGTGGCTATGTTCTTGACTACAGACAGACACTTGTTGGCCGACCTTGAGAGTTTGGGGATCAAGGTGGTAGTTTTGGTATCGAGATACAGATGTAGGGATTGCAGATATAGTCAGATATGATGGACAAAATCAGGACTACACAGTTTGGGGATGTGGGTCTGAGGAGCATCAGAGCACATGTATGGACATAATTATTGAAGGATTTTACCATTATTGATGATAGATTATTGCGGCACAATACCAGGTTATATGTGCCGAGCGGGGAGTTGCGCGAGGAAGTTCTCCAAGAGGTGCATCACTCTCATTACTTGATGCATCCAGGTGCCAACAAGATGTATCGAGACCTGAGAGAGCATGTATGGTGGTATGGAATGAAGCGCGAGGTAGCACACTTTGTATCCAGATGTTTGGTGTGCCAGCAGGTAAAGGCAGATAGACAGAGACCAGGTAGATTTCTTCAACCTTTATCCATCCCAGAGTGGAAGTGCGAGAATGTGATAATGGATTTTGTTTTGGGACTTTCGCATTCTCTAGGAGAAAAAGACGTAATTTGGGTCATCGTAGACAGGTTGACCAAATCAGTCCACTTTTTGCCATTTAAAGTGGATACGTCTACGAAGAAGTTAGCCAAAATATATGTGCGACAGATTATCAGAATACATGGAGTTCCTATAAGCATCGTCTCGCATTGGGATAATCGTTTCACTTCCAACTTTTTGAGGAGTTTGCAGGCTAGTTTGGGCACCCAGCTCAAGTTCAGTACCTAATATCACCCCAGACTGACGGGCAGTCGAAGAGGACTATCCAGACTCTCGAGGATATACTTCACACTTGCGTCTTGGATTTCGAAGGTTCTTGGGAGGATCATCTCCACCTGGTAGATTTTGTATACAACAATATTTACCAGGCCAGCATCGAGATATCGCCATTTGAGGCTTTGTATGGACAAAGGTGTCGCACTCTATTATCTTAGGATAATGTTGGTGAGAGAGCCTTGTTGGGGCCAGAGATGGTCGTGGATGCAGCAAAGAAGGTTAAGCTGATTAGAGACATACTTTGGGTGGCGCGGGACAGACATCAATATTAGGCTGATAGCCACCGGAGACCTTTGGAGTTGAGGTAAAAGTTTTGCTGTGGTTATTATGATTAATTTTTTAGATTGTGTGTTAAGGTTGTATTTTGTTCTAGGTTGAGATCTAGTGTTCCTGCAAATTTCTCCGACACGGGACATGATTCATTTTGGTGGAGGCGGAAAGCTTAGTCCATGGCATATCGGACCCTTCAGTGTTCTTGCGAGGGTCGGTGTAGTGGCTTACAGACTGAACTTGCCGCCTGCACTAGAGGGAGTACATGACGTGTTCCATGTGTCGCAGTTGAGATGGTACATGGCAGATCGTAGTCACGTACTAGATCACTCGGAGATCGAGGTTGGTCCGACTCTCAGCTATCCAGAGCAGCCATTGGAGATCCTGGATCGAAGAGATAAGGTATTACGGAACCAGACTATTCCTTTGGTTCGTGTCGCGTGGAGGCATCACTCTCCGGGTGAGTCAACCTGGAAGAGGGGGGATGAAATGTGCTAACAGTACCCATATCTCTTCGAGCCTTGAGGTATAGTTCTTCTTGTTTGTTGTGTTCTTGTGCTAGTTTAGTTTTAATTTCGAGAAAAAAATTATTTTAAGGAGAGTAGACTTGTCACTACCATATTTCTAGAATAAAGTTTTTTTTTTCATTTTAGAATTATTATAAATATTGTATTATAATATTTATTTATATAAATATGCTTGCTATATTATGTGACTAATTTATTATTAGTGGTTAGTGATTAGACTAATTGACTAGACAAGACCCTAGTGGACCTAACCAACTTGTCATAACAACTTAACCTATTAGTTGGACTAGCCCATTGGACCCAAACTAGTAAACCCATCTCATTAATTTGTGATTAGGATTAATCTTCATTAGGAAGAGAAGCTTCCACCCTTAATTATTTTTTCATGACAAACCAATATGAGAATAGGGGTCTTTGTACTTTGCTAGAGGGAGGAGAATAGGGGGTCGGCCTAGTTTAGAAAGGGAGACACTCTCCTTTCTCTCATTCTTCATCCACCTATTTCTAAATTAGGGTTCTTCCTCAAATCCCACCATTCATCATCCAAATTCCACCAAATTGATTCAAATTTTCTCATCCTCACCATTTAAGAAGACCTAGAAACTTAGGTTGCAAGAAGCATTGGAGAAGAAAGAGCTTGGGCTAGAAACTCTTTGGTTTGTATTGGGAATCCATCTTCCAATAGGTGACAACCTCAAATCCCTATTTAAATTCTGATTTTATTATTTGATTGGCTATTAGGAGCACGCCCATGGATTAAGAATACCTATAAGGGGGGGGGGGGGGGGGGGGTGGTGGGGGGGGGGGGGGGGGGGGGGGGGAGAATGAATTTATATTGGTTACATTATGATTCCTACATGGTGTTGTGTCAATATTGGGATTTGTGTTCATGAGAGTATTTTTCCCATTCTTTATGGTAACTAATTATAATAATTATAAATAGATGTGTCTAATATGCATTTGTATATTTAATAGAGTATTGGGGTTTTTGTCATGAAGATGGGTTGATGTATCATAGAGTATGACATTGGTGCACTCAAAGTGTATGATAAAACGACTACTAGAGTGTGTATTGTGTATACTTAATATTATTGGTGATATATATATATATATATATATATATATATATATATATATATATATATATATATATATATATATATATAATTTGGTGGTGTGTGTGTGTGGTGCACACACAAGGGTGTCGGGTCTGTGGGTATTAGTGTTCGGTGCACTGATCTGAGAGCAGTAGTGCCAGGTATCACATTAGATGGTATCAACAGTGAGGCTTGAGTGTTCTTTGTGTGTTAGCATGTGAGAATTAGATAGTAGGTAACTGGGTTAGAAAGAGGGTTGCTTCATCTAATATAGTGCATTCATGATTGTGGAGGAGCCGTTTGCATAGAAGTGGTGCATGTGTACCAATACATACTACAATAGTAGTAAGCCACTTGACAGTAGCAGTAGCATGGGGTAAAGTAAGCCCATTTGACAATAGCAGTAAGGAAGGATCAGCAGCAGCAATACTCATTAGTGAGAGTGCATTGTGTACTCACAGTGCACAAGGAGTGCACTGTCAGTATGTTGGTGGCTCTAGTGAGCAAGACTGGATGCAGGTATGTTGGTTCAGATGTGCAAGAGTGTGTGAACTATGTTCACAATGTGTCAGTGTAATAAGAACGATTGAATTAAAGGATGTTCCCTGCTCTATTAATACTCAAAGAAAGTTTATTTAATAATAACCATTGTATCAACAACCAATGGTTCAGATTTTTCTTGTATCGATAAATTTTTTTAGCTGTTTGTATTTAAGAATTTTCTATATATATATATATATATATATATATATATATATATATATATGAGTCTTATATGATTTATGAGGTATTCTATAGAGTATGGGTGTGTATCATGATGTTGGAGGAGTGTATCATGTGTGTATACATGTTTTAATGGTCTGATATTTGATTCCTGACATGATGGTACACATATTAGTATATCATGGATCCCCGTCATGAGATATTGCTTTTCCTATTACCTCTTTATATGTTATCCGTGTGCAAGTTATTCATGTGTATGATATTCATGTGTTGGTATTCCGACTTGCCCTGTGATTCATGTGCTGTAATGTGCCATAGTTGGATCCACTGTACTAGTCGGGGGTGGAAAAATGCTAGTTTGATGTGAAACCCCTTCCTGTGCATGTACCCTATGAGTGTTAATTATACACCTCACGTATGATTAACCAGGCCATAAATTCATGTGCAAGTTCCCAAGTCGATCATAAATCAAAGCTAGTATTTCAAGACACTTAGTTAGTATGGTATTTTCTTTTTAGTTCATACTCCTAATGTATACTTTAATATTATTTCTGTTACTTACTGTATTTACCATGCCATGATTCATGCTCTTACTTTTTATAATGTATTATATTTACTATTACTATTTTATAGTCTTTATCATTTAATTGGAACTATTATTAGAATTATACTCGTTCTGGATACTAATTTTAGAAAATTGTTGTGCTCTATGTTCCTAGACTACAGAGTGATGTTATAGTTGAGAAAGCTTTTACAGTCTGGACCTAGAGGTGACCTCTGGTGAGATCTAGACTAGTATTTCTCTATCTCGGTGTCTTGTCTTAGTTTTATTTCTTTAGAATTAGTGTTTGGACTATCTTCCTTATTCATTCTTTCTTTATAATATTGTGATTGAGTACATGATAGAACAAGCTGTATTAGTTTAAATTCTATTGTAACTTAGACAACATTATACCGCCGATGTTGCGGCATAGGCTGGACGTATCCACATACTCGTTCCCGAATATTTGGGTATTGACCGTGATAGAAGGTCTCGTACTTAGAGAAGCGGTGTAACATTATAAGGATAAACCCAAGTGTACCCACCTTAGGCAAGAAAAATATGAAGTCCATCGAGATGCTCTCCCAAGGTCAATTCGGTACGAGAAGAGGCTCAAACAGTCCCTCGGGTCGCTAATGGTATACCTTGTCTTGTTGGCACATAAGATAAGTGCACACATAGTCCTCTACGTCCTTGCGCATGTGAGGCCAATAGTAGGCGGCCTCCAATAATGCTAATTTTCTCTTCTGACCCGGATGTCCAGCCCACTTGATGTTATGGCATTCCTTGAGTAGTTATCTTCACAAGCTACCCCATTTGGGCACAACTACCTTATCGCCCTTTGTGTAGAGAAGTACGTCCTTCAGTCAAAATCTATCTCATTAATTAGTGATTAGGCTTAATCTTCATTAGGAAGAGAAGCTTCCACCCTTAATTATTTTTTCATGACAAACCAATATGGGCATAGGGGTCTTTGTAATTTGCTAGAGGGACGAGAATAGGGGGCCGACCCTAGTTTAGAAAGGGGGACACTCTCCTTTCTCTCATTTTGCATCCACCTATTTCTAAATAGGGTTCTTCCTCAGATCCCACCATTCCTCCTCTAAATTCTACCAAATTGATTCAAATTTCCTTATTATTACCATTTAAGAATACCTAAAAACTTGGGTTGCAAGAAGCATTGGAGAAGAAGGAGCTTGGGCAAGAAACCCTTTGGTTTGCATTGGAAATCTATCTCTCAATAGGTGACAACCTCAAATCCTTATTTAAATTATGATTTTACTATTTGATTGGCCATTAGGAGCCCATTAATGGATTAAGAATACCCATAAGGGGGGAAGGATGAATTTATATTGGTTACATTATGATTCCTACATGGTGTTGTGTCAATATTGGGAGTTTGGGTTCATGAAAGAATTTTTCCTATTCTTCATGGTAAGTAATCATAATAGTTATAAATAGATGTGTCTAATATGTATTTGTATATTTAATAGATTATTAGGGTTTTTCATGAAGATGGGTTGATGTATCATAGAGTATCACATTGGTGCACTCAAAGTGTATGATGAAATGACAACTAGAGCGTGTATTGTGTATACTTAATATTATTGGTGATATATATATATATATATATATATATATATATATATATATAATTTGATGGTGTGTGTGTGTGTGTGTGCATACACAAGGGTGTTGGGTTTATGGGTATCAGTGTTCGGTGCACTGATCTGAGAGCAGCAGTGCCAGGTATCACATTAGATGGTATCAGCAGTGAGACTTGAGTGTTCTCTGTGTGTTAGCATGTAAGAATTAGACAGTAGGTAACTGGGTTGGAAAGAGGCTTGCTGCATCTAATGCAGTACATTCATGAGTGTGGGGGAGCTGTTTGTACAGCAGTGGTGCATGTGTGCCAACACACACTACAATAGCAGTAAGCCACTTGATAGTAGAAGTAGCATAGGATGAAGTAAGCCCATTTGACAATAGAAATAAGGAAGGATCAGCAGCAAAAATACTCATTAGTGAGAGTGTGCTATGTACTCACAGTGCACAAGGAGTACACTGTCAGTATGCTGGAGGCTCGAGTGAGCAAGACTGGATGCAGGTGAGTTGGTTCAGATATACAAGAGTGTGTGAATTGTGTTTACAGTGTGTCAGTGTAATAAGAACCATTGCATTAAATGATGTTTGTAACCTCCGATTTCCAAATTTTCGAAACAATTAGATCTTTAATTTATTTTAAATACCAAGTTATAAAATATTTTCTCCTTGAATTCTTGTATTTGATTTTGAACAATATTTGATTTTAGAAGAGTGATTTAAAAATCTTTTATAAAAAAAAAATCATTTTTCTAAATGTCGCTTCTTATAAAATAAATAGATGAATGATGATGTAAATATGATACTTTAGCTTCGAATATTTATTGGCTTGAAATCATAAAATTATTTGTTTAATAAAATTATTGAAGGACTCGTTGTTTCATAATAAATTTTCATATCCATTTTGGAATAGTAAATAAATAAATTACATATTTTCTAGGGTTTTGAAATATGGGTTGATTAGTAGCTAATTTAATCAGTTAGCCTGGAAGCCTCTTAAAACATTTTCATAAATTATATTTTTCTATTAAATTATAAGTTTACCATCTTCCATTTACACCCTCATTTTTTTCCACATGAAAAACTCATTTATATATGATCTAGGCCATCCATTATTGGGCCAATCCTCACCCTTCATCCCGCACCCTCTCTCCCTATTTAAGTCCCTCATCACCATTCCCAAGAAACCCTAACTAGCCCTCACAAATCCCCACAAGCCAACAACCATCACCATTTTTGTGTGCTCGTGTCCGTGTGTCCAGCATTACCGTGTCAGCCGTGTTGGCCTCGGGTCTGACCCCGGGTGTCCTATCGTATCCATTCACTTCCTGTGTCCAGTTACAACATTACACCCAACCCTGTGTCCGACAGACCCGGACACGTCCCCCACAGTACAGCAAACCCGCCGTGTCCAGCTTCGGACACGACCCAACACACCCCGACTCGATTCGCAGAACCCAAAAAAAAACCTTAACCTAGATCCGCCGCCGAGTTCGACCGCCGCCGGCGACTGGGTTCTCCTCCTCGGCGTCGAGCGCCTGTGGCCGACGAGACGTGCAGATCTGTCGACCGCCGGTGGCCGCCTCGAACCAAGATCCGTCGACCGCTGCCTCGAACCAAGATCCGCCGGTGGCCGCCTCGGATCTCCTCGACCTCGTCGAGCCGTGGCCGCCTCGGATCTCCCCAACCTCGCCGAGCTTCGACCGGACGCAGCCGCCTCGAACCGAGATCCGCTGCCGCCTCGATACGAGCACCGCCGCCTCCTCGGGACGAGAGCACCCGCCACAGCAGATCCCGCCGCCTCCTCGAGATGAGCACCCGACCACCGCGTGACCTCGACAGAGCCCCCACCGCGCCGACCCCGGCGAGACTTCTCCGCCGACGCCGGAGAAAACCCTCGTGAGCCCCCTTCTATCTTTCCTCTTTCCTTTCTTAAAATCCTGTAGTTGTGTGATGTTTTAATGTATATGTAATAGTTAGTTAAATTATAATAATTAGTTTAGTTAATTAATAATTAGTTTAGTTAATTTATAATTAGATTAGTTAATTATTTCTTAATCATTTAATTAAGTTATTAATCAGTTGATTATTAATAATCAGTTAATTATTCTTAATCAGTAGTTAATTTATATAGTTTAGTTTAGTTAATTTAATTAGTTAATTTATATAGTTTAGTTTAATTAATTATTTCTTAATCAGTAGTTAATTAATCAATTAGTTTATATGTAATTAGTTTAGTAAACTCCTGTAATTAGTTTAGTAATTAAATATGAATAGCTAGTTTTATGTAATTAGTTTATTTTTATGTAATAAATATAAGGATTTTGATTTTGTGGAAAACTATAATAATTTTTGGGTTATATTATTATAGTTCCAATAATAGTAAATAAGTTCAAAATTGTTTAATTGGGCTGGTAACCAAATTATTACTAGAGATATATAAATATATGATGGCTTTTACATAAATTCTAAATTTGTATAAATAAACTTTTAAATTGTAATTATTGCTTAAATAGATTCAAATGATTTTCATTAATTAAGGTGTTACGTTAATTACAAACAAACGACCCTTACCCCTATTAGCCTGGTATCCTTATCTCGATTTTCGTGCCGAACTTCGATCTTGGACTTCTTTATATAGTTTCTAGCTATTTGGACTGCTACTTCATTTGGGATCACCTTGAGGAGGGTGGCATTATACACATTCTTTGATTAGTTATAGATATATATAATGTTGATTGATATATATATGCAAATACGTATTTTGGTATATAAAATGTAATAGTATACGTACTATTTTGATATATATATATATATATCTCCTTATTGTTCAATTGGTATAGTATAATATGTATATATGTATTTCCTTTAATATATATATGTAGGTATTTTGGTATAAAAATATATAATGTTTAGTATATGTATATATTTTGTATATATATATGCACTTAATATATTTTCAAATATGTATAATTAGTATAAATGTATATATATATATCTTGTACATATAATTAATGTATTATATTTGTATTTAATGTGATGTACTAGTATTAGAATATATTTTAATAATAACATTGACAATATATATATATATTTTTAAAAATGTATTGTTAACATATGTACGAGTATACATATATAATGTTCAACTAGTATAAATCAGATATGTATTTAAAAGGCATATATATATATATATATTGTAAATACATTTAAATTGGTGCATGTATAAATATTGTAAGTATTAATAAGTGTAATGTGTTTTACGTATCCCTACTAGGTGATCCTAGGTGACCGGTATCATACCTAGAGAAGTCCCGAACTCAGTATTTTTAGACTGTGTTAGTGTAGCATCTGATGTAAATGTGGTTTTGCTTGTGATATGTTATAGGACTGTTGGTTTACCCAGGGGATACTCTGGAACAGGACATCAATAATTACCAGCTAAGGACCCAAGGCGAGTACATTCTCTGATTAGTTTCTAATTTATGATATCTCCTATGTTCACTGTATCTAGTGTAAATATCCATGCTCTTGACACGCTGGTTACACGGATTGGTATACACGGATCTCGTCATGAGATGTTATTTCTTATTCATGGTGTAGCTTGTACAAGACTCGTTTCCTTGTTATCTTGTGCATGTACAGACACTGATTTCCGGGGAGACTTGCTACCTCCCTAGGGAATCCCGTGCCATAGCGTACCATGATTGGATCCACTATACCAGTCGGGGGTGGGGAGTATTTTAGTGTAGATATATGATCATACCCAACTTTTCATGCATCATAGCTCACCCCACATCTCACGTCGGGTGTGGCCTGACCATCTCCACGCTTCATAGCTGTTACGTGTGATTAGCCTGACCTCTACATGCATCATAGCTAACCAACGGTTAGCCTGACCTTACATGAATCATAGCTAATCACATGTAACCAGCCTGATCAAGTTCCCAAACTGATCACATGTTAAAGCTAGTACTCATACACTTAGTCATAGGTTCTTGCTCATGGACATATTGTTTCTTCTCCTGCATTTACTTACAGTATTTCCAGTATTTCTTTTATTTCTCGTACCTATACATGCTTCTGGTATATTTCCATCTAGAACTGCTACATAGTTTATATCATTAATATAGAACTGCTATTTAGAGATGTACTTTGCTCCTTCCTGACTGAAAAATATTTTTCCAGACTGTGACCTTAGTAGACTGGTTTCTGACACACTTGAGGATTGGAAGTTAATGATTGCAGGTATGATTATTTTGTTGTTAGACTTGTCTTGTATTTCTTGCTTGCCTTGATATCTCATCGTGCTTTAGTTTATGTGATTGAGTATTTCTAGCATTATTTTATGATATCCACGTCTCCTTATGGAGTTGGGTATTCACGTGAGTTTGATTAGATAGTTACATGACCTAAACAGCATTCTACCGCCGATGCTGCGGCGTAGGCTGGACGTACCCACGCACTCTTGCCCCTAAACCGGGTGCGGGTCGTGACAATGTTCCCTACTCTATTAATACTCCAAGAAAGCTCATTTAATAAAAACCATTGGATCAACAACCAATGGTTCATATTTTTCTTGTATCGATACAAATTTTTAGATATTTGTATTTAAGAATTTTCCATATATATATATATATATATATATATATATATTTGAGTCTTATATGATTTATGAGGTGTTCTATATAGTGTGGGTGTGTATCATGATATTGGAGGAGTGTATCGTGTGTGTGTATACATGTTTTAATGGTCTGATATTTGATTCCTGACATGATGGTACACATATTAGTATATCATGGATCCCCGTCATGAGATATTGCTTTTCCTATTACCTCTTTATATGTTATCCGTGTGCAAGTTATTCATGTGTATGATATTCATGTGTTGGTATTCCGACTTGCCCTGTGATTCATGTGCTGTAATGTGCCATAGTTGGATCCACTGTACTAGTCGGGGGTGGAAAAATGCTAGTTTGATGTGAAACCCCTTCCTGTGCATGTACCCTATGAGTGTTAATTATACACCTCACGTATGATTAACCAGGCCATAAATTCATGTGCAAGTTCCCAAGTCGATCATAAATCAAAGCTAGTATTTCAAGACACTTAGTTAGTATGGTATTTTCTTTTTAGTTCATACTCCTAATGTATACTTTAATATTATTTCTGTTACTTACTGTATTTACCATGCCATGATTCATGCTCTTACTTTTTATAATGTATTATATTTACTATTACTATTTTATAGTCTTTATCATTTAATTGGAACTATTATTAGAATTATACTCGTTCTGGATACTAATTTTAGAAAATTGTTGTGCTCTATGTTCCTAGACTACAGAGTGATGTTATAGTTGAGAAAGCTTTTACAGTCTGGACCTAGAGGTGACCTCTGGTGAGATCTAGACTAGTATTTCTCTATCTCGGTGCCTTGTCTTAGTTTTATTTCTTTAGAATTAGTGTTTGGACTATCTTCCTTATTCATTCTTTCTTTATAATATTGTGATTGAGTACATGATAGAACAAGCTGTATTAGTTTAAATTCTATTGTAACTTAGACAACATTATACCGCCGATGTTGCGGCATAGGCTGGACGTATCCACATACTCGTTCCCGAATATTTGGGTATTGACCGTGATAGAAGGTCTCGTACTTAGAGAAGCGGTGTAACATTATAAGGATAAACCCAAGTGTACCCACCTTAGGCAAGAAAAATATGAAGTCCATCGAGATGCTCTCCCAAGGTCAATTCGGTACGAGAAGAGGCTCAAACAGTCCCTCGGGTCGCTAATGGTATACCTTGTCTTGTTGGCACATAAGATAAGTGCACACATAGTCCTCTACGTCCTTGCGCATGTGAGGCCAA
Organism: Iris macrosiphon; assembly: GCA_036927795.1. Classification (NCBI taxonomy): domain Eukaryota; kingdom Viridiplantae; phylum Streptophyta; class Magnoliopsida; order Asparagales; family Iridaceae; genus Iris; species Iris macrosiphon. The sequence goes on along the minus strand of JAYESA010000013.1, from coordinate 163,165,555 downwards.
TAGTAGGCGGCCTCCAATAATGCTAATTTTCTCTTCTGACCCGGATGTCCAGCCCACTTGATGTTATGGCATTCCTTGAGTAGTTATCTTCACAAGCTACCCCATTTGGGCACAACTACCTTATCGCCCTTTGTGTAGAGAAGTACGTCCTTCAGTCAAAATCTATCTCATTAATTAGTGATTAGGCTTAATCTTCATTAGGAAGAGAAGCTTCCACCCTTAATTATTTTTTCATGACAAACCAATATGGGCATAGGGGTCTTTGTAATTTGCTAGAGGGACGAGAATAGGGGGCCGACCCTAGTTTAGAAAGGGGGACACTCTCCTTTCTCTCATTTTGCATCCACCTATTTCTAAATAGGGTTCTTCCTCAGATCCCACCATTCCTCCTCTAAATTCTACCAAATTGATTCAAATTTCCTTATTATTACCATTTAAGAATACCTAAAAACTTGGGTTGCAAGAAGCATTGGAGAAGAAGGAGCTTGGGCAAGAAACCCTTTGGTTTGCATTGGAAATCTATCTCTCAATAGGTGACAACCTCAAATCCTTATTTAAATTATGATTTTACTATTTGATTGGCCATTAGGAGCCCATTAATGGATTAAGAATACCCATAAGGGGGGAAGGATGAATTTATATTGGTTACATTATGATTCCTACATGGTGTTGTGTCAATATTGGGAGTTTGGGTTCATGAAAGAATTTTTCCTATTCTTCATGGTAAGTAATCATAATAGTTATAAATAGATGTGTCTAATATGTATTTGTATATTTAATAGATTATTAGGGTTTTTCATGAAGATGGGTTGATGTATCATAGAGTATCACATTGGTGCACTCAAAGTGTATGATGAAATGACAACTAGAGCGTGTATTGTGTATACTTAATATTATTGGTGATATATATATATATATATATATATATATATATATATATATATAATTTGATGGTGTGTGTGTGTGTGTGTGCATACACAAGGGTGTTGGGTTTATGGGTATCAGTGTTCGGTGCACTGATCTGAGAGCAGCAGTGCCAGGTATCACATTAGATGGTATCAGCAGTGAGACTTGAGTGTTCTCTGTGTGTTAGCATGTAAGAATTAGACAGTAGGTAACTGGGTTGGAAAGAGGCTTGCTGCATCTAATGCAGTACATTCATGAGTGTGGGGGAGCTGTTTGTACAGCAGTGGTGCATGTGTGCCAACACACACTACAATAGCAGTAAGCCACTTGATAGTAGAAGTAGCATAGGATGAAGTAAGCCCATTTGACAATAGAAATAAGGAAGGATCAGCAGCAAAAATACTCATTAGTGAGAGTGTGCTATGTACTCACAGTGCACAAGGAGTACACTGTCAGTATGCTGGAGGCTCGAGTGAGCAAGACTGGATGCAGGTGAGTTGGTTCAGATATACAAGAGTGTGTGAATTGTGTTTACAGTGTGTCAGTGTAATAAGAACCATTGCATTAAATGATATTTGTAACCTCCGATTTCCAAATTTTCGAAACAATTAGATCTTTAATTTATTTTAAATACCAAGTTATAAAATATTTTCTCCTTGAATTCTTGTATTTGATTTTGAACAATATTTGATTTTAGAAGAGTGATTTAAAAATCTTTTATAAAAAAAAAATCATTTTTCTAAATGTCGCTTCTTATAAAATAAATAGATGAATGATGATGTAAATATGATACTTTAGCTTCGAATATTTATTGGCTTGAAATCATAAAATTATTTGTTTAATAAAATTATTGAAGGACTCGTTGTTTCATAATAAATTTTCATATCCATTTTGGAATAGTAAATAAATAAATTACATATTTTCTAGGGTTTTGAAATATGGGTTGATTAGTAGCTAATTTAATCAGTTAGCCTGGAAGCCTCTTAAAACATTTTCATAAATTATATTTTTCTATTAAATTATAAGTTTACCATCTTCCATTTACACCCTCATTTTTTTCCACATGAAAAACTCATTTATATATGATCTAGGCCATCCATTATTGGGCCAATCCTCACCCTTCATCCCGCACCCTCTCTCCCTATTTAAGTCCCTCATCACCATTCCCAAGAAACCCTAACTAGCCCTCACAAATCCCCACAAGCCAACAACCATCACCATTTTTGTGTGCTCGTGTCCGTGTGTCCAGCATTACCGTGTCAGCCGTGTTGGCCTCGGGTCTGACCCCGGGTGTCCTATCGTATCCATTCACTTCCTGTGTCCAGTTACAACATTACACCCAACCCTGTGTCCGACAGACCCGGACACGTCCCCCACAGTACAGCAAACCCGCCGTGTCCAGCTTCGGACACGACCCAACACACCCCGACTCGATTCGCAGAACCCAAAAAAAAACCTTAACCTAGATCCGCCGCCGAGTTCGACCGCCGCCGGCGACTGGGTTCTCCTCCTCGGCGTCGAGCGCCTGTGGCCGACGAGACGTGCAGATCTGTCGACCGCCGGTGGCCGCCTCGAACCAAGATCCGTCGACCGCTGCCTCGAACCAAGATCCGCCGGTGGCCGCCTCGGATCTCCTCGACCTCGTCGAGCCGTGGCCGCCTCGGATCTCCCCAACCTCGCCGAGCTTCGACCGGACGCAGCCGCCTCGAACCGAGATCCGCTGCCGCCTCGATACGAGCACCGCCGCCTCCTCGGGACGAGAGCACCCGCCACAGCAGATCCCGCCGCCTCCTCGAGATGAGCACCCGACCACCGCGTGACCTCGACAGAGCCCCCACCGCGCCGACCCCGGCGAGACTTCTCCGCCGACGCCGGAGAAAACCCTCGTGAGCCCCCTTCTATCTTTCCTCTTTCCTTTCTTAAAATCCTGTAGTTGTGTGATGTTTTAATGTATATGTAATAGTTAGTTAAATTATAATAATTAGTTTAGTTAATTAATAATTAGTTTAGTTAATTTATAATTAGATTAGTTAATTATTTCTTAATCATTTAATTAAGTTATTAATCAGTTGATTATTAATAATCAGTTAATTATTCTTAATCAGTAGTTAATTTATATAGTTTAGTTTAGTTAATTTAATTAGTTAATTTATATAGTTTAGTTTAATTAATTATTTCTTAATCAGTAGTTAATTAATCAATTAGTTTATATGTAATTAGTTTAGTAAACTCCTGTAATTAGTTTAGTAATTAAATATGAATAGCTAGTTTTATGTAATTAGTTTATTTTTATGTAATAAATATAAGGATTTTGATTTTGTGGAAAACTATAATAATTTTTGGGTTATATTATTATAGTTCCAATAATAGTAAATAAGTTCAAAATTGTTTAATTGGGCTGGTAACCAAATTATTACTAGAGATATATAAATATATGATGGCTTTTACATAAATTCTAAATTTGTATAAATAAACTTTTAAATTGTAATTATTGCTTAAATAGATTCAAATGATTTTCATTAATTAAGGTGTTACGTTAATTACAAACAAACGACCCTTACCCCTATTAGCCTGGTATCCTTATCTCGATTTTCGTGCCGAACTTCGATCTTGGACTTCTTTATATAGTTTCTAGCTATTTGGACTGCTACTTCATTTGGGATCACCTTGAGGAGGGTGGCATTATACACATTCTTTGATTAGTTATAGATATATATAATGTTGATTGATATATATATGCAAATACGTATTTTGGTATATAAAATGTAATAGTATACGTACTATTTTGATATATATATATATATATCTCCTTATTGTTCAATTGGTATAGTATAATATGTATATATGTATTTCCTTTAATATATATATGTAGGTATTTTGGTATAAAAATATATAATGTTTAGTATATGTATATATTTTGTATATATATATGCACTTAATATATTTTCAAATATGTATAATTAGTATAAATGTATATATATATATCTTGTACATATAATTAATGTATTATATTTGTATTTAATGTGATGTACTAGTATTAGAATATATTTTAATAATAACATTGACAATATATATATATATTTTTAAAAATGTATTGTTAACATATGTACGAGTATACATATATAATGTTCAACTAGTATAAATCAGATATGTATTTAAAAGGCATATATATATATATATATTGTAAATACATTTAAATTGGTGCATGTATAAATATTGTAAGTATTAATAAGTGTAATGTGTTTTACGTATCCCTACTAGGTGATCCTAGGTGACCGGTATCATACCTAGAGAAGTCCCGAACTCAGTATTTTTAGACTGTGTTAGTGTAGCATCTGATGTAAATGTGGTTTTGCTTGTGATATGTTATAGGACTGTTGGTTTACCCAGGGGATACTCTGGAACAGGACATCAATAATTACCAGCTAAGGACCCAAGGCGAGTACATTCTCTGATTAGTTTCTAATTTATGATATCTCCTATGTTCACTGTATCTAGTGTAAATATCCATGCTCTTGACACGCTGGTTATACGGATTGGTATACACGGATCTCGTCATGAGATGTTATTTCTTATTCATGGTGTAGCTTGTACAAGACTCGTTTCCTTGTTATCTTGTGCATGTACAGACACTGATTTCCGGGGAGACTTGCTACCTCCCTAGGGAATCCCGTGCCATAGCGTACCATGATTGGATCCACTATACCAGTCGGGGGTGGGGAGTATTTTAGTGTAGATATATGATCATACCCAACTTTTCATGCATCATAGCTCACCCCACATCTCACGTCGGGTGTGGCCTGACCATCTCCACGCTTCATAGCTGTTACGTGTGATTAGCCTGACCTCTACATGCATCATAGCTAACCAACGGTTAGCCTGACCTTACATGAATCATAGCTAATCACATGTAACCAGCCTGATCAAGTTCCCAAACTGATCACATGTTAAAGCTAGTACTCATACACTTAGTCATAGGTTCTTGCTCATGGACATATTGTTTCTTCTCCTGCATTTACTTACAGTATTTCCAGTATTTCTTTTATTTCTCGTACCTATACATGCTTCTGGTATATTTCTATCTAGAACTGCTACATAGTTTATATCATTAATATAGAACTGCTATTTAGAGATGTACTTTGCTCCTTCCTGACTGAAAAATATTTTTCCAGACTGTGACCTTAGTAGACTGGTTTCTGACACACTTGAGGATTGGAAGTTAATGATTGCAGGTATGATTATTTTGTTGTTAGACTTGTCTTGTATTTCTTGCTTGCCTTGATATCTCATCGTGCTTTAGTTTATGTGATTGAGTATTTCTAGCATTATTTTATGATATCCACGTCTCCTTATGGAGTTGGGTATTCACGTGAGTTTGATTAGATAGTTACATGACCTAGACAGCATTCTACCGCCGATGCTGCGGCGTAGGCTGGACGTACCCACGCACTCTTGCCCCTAAACCGGGTGCGGGTCGTGACAATGTTCCCTACTCTATTAATACTCCAAGAAAGCTCATTTAATAAAAACCATTGGATCAACAACCAATGGTTCATATTTTTCTTGTATCGATACAAATTTTTAGATATTTGTATTTAAGAATTTTCCATATATATATATATATATATATATATATATATATATATATTTGAGTCTTATATGATTTATGAGGTGTTCTATATAGTGTGGGTGTGTATCATGATATTGGAGGAGTGTATCGTGTGTGTGTATACATGTTTTAATGGTCTGATATTTGATTCCTGACATGATGGTACACATATTAGTATATCATGGATCCCCGTCATGAGATATTGCTTTTCCTATTACCTCTTTATATGTTATCCATGTGCAAGTTATTCATGTGTATGATATTCATGTGTTGGTATTCCGACTTGCCCTGTGATTCATGTGCTGTAATGTGTCATAGTTGGATCCACTGTACTAGTCGGGGGTGGAAAAATGCTAGTTTGATGTGAAACCCCTTCCTGTGCATGTACCCTATGAGTGTTAATTATACACCTCACGTATGATTAACCAGGCTATAAATTCCTATGCAAGTTCCCAAGTCGATCACAAATCGAAGCTAGTATTTCAAGACACTTTGTTAGTTTGGTATTTTCTTTTTAGTTCATACTCCTAATGTATAATTTAATATTATTCCTGTTACTTACTGTATTTACCATGCCATGATTCATGCTCTTACTTTTTATAATGTATTATATTTACTATTACTATTGTATAGTCTTTATCATTTAATTGGAACTATTATTAGAATTATACTCGTTCCATCATGACTGGATACTAATTTTAGAAAATTATTGTGCTCTATGTTCCTAGACTACAGAGTGATGTTATAGTTGAGAAAGCTTTTACAGTCTGGACCTAGAGGTGACCTCTGGTGAGATCTAGACTAGTATTTCTTTATCTCGGTTCCTTGTCTTAGTTTTATTTCTTTAGAATTATTGTTTGAACTATCTTCCTTATTCATTCTTCCTTTAGAATATTGTGATTGATTACATGATATAACAAGTTGTATTAGTTTGACTTACATTATAACATAGACAACATTATACTGCCGATGTTGCAGCGTAGGCTGGATGTATCCACGTACTCATTCCCGAATATTTAGGTAGTGATCATGACAGAAGGTCTCATACTTTATACTGTTATAAGGATGGGTCCAAGTGTCTCCATCTTAGGTAAGGAAGAGATGAATTCCATCAAGATGCTCTTCCATGGTTGATTCGGTACGAGAAAAGGCTCAAACAGGCCCTTAGGTCGCTGATGGTCCACCTTGTCTTGTTGGCACATAAGACAAGTGCACATGTAGTCCTCCACATCCTTGGGCATACGAGGCTAATAATAGGCGGGCTCCAATGATGCCAATGTCCTCTTCTGACGCGGATGTCCAGCCCACTTGATGTCGTAGCATTCCTTGAGTTGTTGTCTTTACAAGCCACCCCATTTGGATATAACTACCTTGTCGTCCTTTTTGTAGAGAAGTCCGTCCTTCAGCCAAAACCCATCTCATTAATTAGTAATTAGACTTAATCTTCATTAGGAAGAAAAGCTTCCACCCTTAATTATTTCTTTATGGCAAACCAACAGGGGCATAGGGGTCTTTGTACTTTGCTAGAGGAAGGAGAATAGGGGGTCGGCCCTAGTTTAGAAAGGGGGACTCTCATTTCTCTCATTCTTCATCCACCTATTTCCAAGCATGAGACAAGTGAACTCCGTAACATACTCCTTGATCGATCTGGTGTGCTTGAGTTGATGCAAGCTTCTCCTTGCCATGAACTCAACATTCTCCGGGTAGAATTGAGATTTGATCTCCTTCTTGAGATCCTCCCAAGTCTCGATTGAGTACAAATCCTTCTCCTTTTTAATGCACCTACGATGCCACCAAAGCATAGAAACGTTAGTGAAATAAAGGGACATTTATATTTACCTTATCGGCTTCGTCCTCGATGCAAATCGCCTTAAGGTACCACTCAATGTTCCATAGGAAGTTATCCACTTCCTTTGTGTCTCGAGCGCCATTGAAGAATTTTGGATTTGGGTACTTCACCTTAGGTGCCGTCTCCCTACTCGAAGACCCACCATTGGCAATAAATTTCTGGAGAATAACCGCTTTAGGCTTAAGTTCTTCGCGTAGTTTAGCAATCTCTGCCTTCATAGCCTGGTGTTCCTCCTCGAACCTAGTCTGCATCTCACGAAGTTGCTCTCAGAATAATGTTATGGCGTTGGAAACATCACTCTCCAACCCATAAGACAACTCTTCGTAAGCCGCTTGATTTTTCGTCGCTTGTGCCTCTACACCCATCACGCCCTGTTCTAAGTGTTCCAAGCAAGATGTCAAATTACCAAGGGCTCACTCCATTGCCGACTCCTTACTTTTTCCCCTTCTAGTGTTCTTCTTGGGTGACGCGAGACGTTGGTCATTGACGGTCTCGGATGTCGACATGGCTACGATTGACCTTCGCTCTGATACCACTTTTCACAGACTTAGTATTTTTTCTATACTTTTTTGTGTGGCTCACAAGCTTCCTGCTCGAAGACCCGTGCAATTTTTTCCGACCGAACTTAGCTAGATCGCTAAAAAAAATAGATAGTAGTGGAGTAAGATAGAAACTTGAAGACTTCTTTATTGATATGAGAAAAGCTTACAAGTTTTTAGTAGTGATGAGCAAATGAGTCTTTTCCTATTTATATTGCCTCAAGGGCTTACAGGAACCTTCTGAAAAAGAAATATTCCAGGAATTATTCTCAAAAATATGCTGGGATTATTCTATATCCTAAGAATATTCTTTACATGGTTCTAACTACCAAAATAATTAAAATATTTACAAATATGCCTATAGAGCATTTAATCTCAGTGGGGCCAAAAATAATTATGCCTGACAGGCAGTAAAAGATAGTAATGTACGAATAATGGTCATCTGAACAACAATGGCAAATATCTCATCATAGCAATCTCATACTCCTATATAAAATCTCGGGCAACAAGGCAATCATTGTGTCGCTCAATAGATTCATCAGGTCAAGGACTTGACCTTGAAAACTTACTTGCAACTAACAGTTTGGATCCCATCTGGAAGTAAAACGACATCCAAAGTACCTATCTGCTGAAATGTTTGAAACTACATTAACATAGTCTCATGATACTCAGGGTATGGAACATCCTCTTGATAACAATTGAGCTCGCGTATAGTATGGATAGCAATAACAAAGTAATTGAACTATGAAGGATATGAGACTACAGTAGCAAAACCAAATTTATCTTGTAGACTGGAATAGTCGTAAGTAAAATGAGTAGGAGGTCAATGAGTACGTTAAGACTGGCGGAGAGGTTATGGTAGAGGTGGAGGTGGAGATGGATATGGTGTAGTGGAGGCTGGAAAAATATATGGAGGATCCTTGTAAGACAGTGACAGAGGCATCATAGGAGGAGTTGTACTAGGAGAGGGAAGCAAAGGAGTAGAATCAATGGAGACACTAGATGTCAGAGCTGGGAGAACAAGAAATAAACATCCGGAGGTGGGACAGTAAAATAAGAAGAGTCCTCTGGAAATGTGATATGACGAGATAAACGAAGATGGTGGGCCAAGTGATCATAACAATGGTATCCCTTATGATCGACATTAAAAATGAGTAGGACACACTTGGCTGATTGAGCTGTCAGCTTCTTACGCTCAATCAAAGAAAGAAGAACAAAATAAGTGAATCCAAATGTGCAAAACATACTATAATTAGGAGGACATAAGAAAAGACTCTCATGATGTATCCGACCAGATAAATAAAGTAAGGAGTTATATTGATAAGATTAACAGAAGTAAGAATAGTCTCTTCCCAGAATATTTGAGGAACAGAAGAGGATAACAAGACAGCACGAGCAGACTCAAAAATATGACGATGTTTATGCTCGACTACCATATTTTGTTCATGAGTTTAAGGACAGAACTGCTGAAAAAGGGTGCCATAAGATTGCAAGACACATCTCATCATAGTGGAAAGACACTCACGAGCACAATCAAAGCAAAAATTTTTAATCCTAGCATTGAATTGAATATGAATTATAGTAGTAAACGTCCTAAAAATGGTAGAAAGTTTAGAATGGTGACACATAAGATAGACTAAAGTATAACAAGTGTAATCATCAATAAAGCTCATGTAGTAGAAAAATCAGTCATAGATGGGATATATAGGAGCAGCTCCCCATATGTCAGAGTGAACTATATCAAAAATACTATTAGATTTTGATAAACTCTTAGAAAAATGTAGGACTAAGTATTTTACCAACTTATAACCCGTACATGTGGATAGAGAAGAGAAAGAACCACGTCCAAGAGCTCCACTGTAGAATAAAGTCTTTAGACGGAGTTCTGAAATATGACATAAATGTTTGTGCCACAAGGCGACCATAGAGGTGACAATAGCAGCATGACTAGAACTCAAAGGTCGAGTTGATAGAAGATGAAAAAACTTTAAATGGAACAATCGTCCTTTCCTACGAGCACGACCAATCATATGGCTCATATGAGGATCTTTCACAGAACATGTGAGAGAATAAAAAACAACAATAAATTCACTCTCACAAAGGCTACTAACTGATATGAGGTATAAAGTGAGATGGGGAATATGTAAAACAAAATGAAGGCTCAAAGTTTCAGAAATAATAGAGCGAGATTGAGTGATGACCAACTGAGAACCATCAATTGTGTATTAAAAAGAAAAAGGGGGATGGTAAAGATGTAATACTAGATAAAATACTAAGGCCAAAAGTCATGATCGGAAGAACCAGAGTCTAATATCCAAGAAGTAGACGTACCAGTAGAGGCAGATGCAGAGGAGCCAGCAAAGACAGGATGGCGCTGGACCTGGAACTCTAATAGAGTAAGACGATATTGAATATCTGTTGATATATGTGTACTATCAACAATGTAAGCATGAGGTACCAGAGAGCGAGCCAAGGAATAATCTTTTGACTTTATTCGCTTAAAAAATTAAATTCTTAAATGTGGATGACATTATTTTGACTGGCGATAATTCAGCAGGGATTATAACTACTCAAAAGTACCTTCATCAGCTTGAAAATTGAGTTTTTAAATGTGGATGAACTAGAAAATAATTATTAAATGGATGACAAGGCTTATGACAATGGGAACAAATTAGAATAGCCCGTTGACGAACATAGTAGGTTGTAGCATAATGATCAGATTTTTAGTAATAAGTACATGAATGACGAAAATGCTCTGGAGGTCAGAGCACGAGTCTTTTCGAAGAAAGAAAATTTCGGAACTACTCAGATAAAATTATCTTATTTTTGGGTTTTGGTTTTAATTCAAATTTAGCGGTGACTCGAACTTCCACTAAATTTTATCTTACTTTTGTCCATATATTTTTCTTTTGTTCGCGTGGTATCATAAAGTACCATCCAATTCAATACAAGAGACATGTAAGCAAACAGAGGTGGGGCTTATGGTGTATAATGGGCTGGTTTAGGCCGACGTCCGGTCCGCACTGACCGGGCCTGATTGGATTCGGATCGGGACGGATCGGTCCGATCCGATCGGGACCGGCTCATGGTTGGATAGGACCAATCCGAATCTTTTTTTTTTAATTCTATATATAAGTTATATATATATATATATATATATATATATATATATATATATATATATATATATATATATATATATATATATATAATAATAAGTTAATAAATTTAAATATAAAATATGAAATTTTAGATTATATACGTTAATATATAAGTCATTTGTTAAGATTTTTATTTTTATTTTATATGTTTTATATATATTTTTGTTAAGATTTTTATATATAAGTTATAATTAATAAATAGATGATAGAATTTGATTTAATTAATGAGATAATAGCCTTTCTATAACCAAAAATATTAAATGTAAACAACACTTATCCTAGTATAATTAAACAAATACTTAATTGAGGCAGAATTTTATTAATGACTTATATTAATATTACTAATACATACGAACATTAGAAAATAAGGTAAATTTTTTAATATATATATTTTTGTTACATAAGCATTCACCCTATATTTAAGTTTCAACTTTTCAACCTCTCTTCGAAATTTATTTGAATTACTGCAAATAAAATTTTTTAGAGAGACTAAAAGCTGAAACTCAAACAAAGATCGCATGACTTATCTAACAATAATAAAATATATTAAAAATGGTACATTTTTAGAAAAAAATACACGATAACTAGATATCCATACACATTTTCAAATGCCTACGTAGCTTTCTTGTATAATAGTTATGGTCTCATTTGAGTCGTTTCCTACAACGCAAGCATTCAACAAGAACTATATTCAAGTATCTTCTTTCCATATAGCGCTCATTGTAAACTCCGCTAATATGATGTCAAAATTTCGATTTAAACTCTTATTTCGGTGCAGATTGAGATTGCGATGCGGGCTGAGGTTGCTGATCTTGCGGTTGCTGTAGTGGTTGATCTTTTTCCATAATATTAACTAGCCTTTTCACACTATATTGTTTCAAAATTTAGTAAGAAAGAGAAACAATTTCGTTGTGGTTAATTTTCATAAATTATGACATATTTATAGAATTTTTTGGATGCAAAATGACCCTTAATATCTCTAAAATATAGTTGTTATAAGGATATTTTGATCATTTTGAACAAAATGACCAAAATATTCCTAAAATGTCAAAATACAGCCACCAAAATGAGAGTATTTTGGTCAAAATACTCCCAAAGGATATATTAGAAAAAAAATCGGATTAGACCGGACCTAGACCAGGCTTGGACCGGGCCGGTCTGACCGGATTTTTCGGATTTATTCGGACAACGCCCGCAAGAACGACTGGCCGGATTGGTGGGTAGAAAAACTGGATCCAGTCCGGATCCGCGAAAGTGTTGGGCCAAACCGGACTGATCCGTTAACCAGATTGGGATGACCCAAATCAAGTTGACCAGATCGGATCCGAGCCGGGTTCGGACCGTTCGGCCATTATACACCATGAGGTGGGGCTCCTTCTTGTAAACAGATGTGGTGCATTTTTAAGCACAAAATATTATAAGCAGATTACCGAACCCCATTGTCTTGGCAAAGGCCAAGTTGTCGGCTTCAAATTTCGGCTGTTATATTTTCTCGTGAAGACCACATTGAAAAATATGCTTTTAAGTTGTCAGCTACTGGTTCATTGATAGACGAAAAACAGAGCATCAGGTGAAGGGTCAACGCAGAATTTGAAAATTGTCTGACGACGACGACGACTATAAAGTGCATGGATTAAAAAAAAAATTCAGACTAATACCATAAAATAAATCAACAATATTAATTTTATTAATTGATAATATAAAAATCTATATCACTATATGAATATATTATATATAGAGAGAACTAGAGATAAAAATATGAATCGAAAAAAAGATACAATCTAAATCTAATATAATCAAAATAATATCAAATGAACAAGGCGGCGGGAGCGGCAGTGGCGAAGTTGTGGGAGATTGGTTTGGTGAGCATGAGGGGAATTTGGTCCTTTGTGATCTCCTCCCACTGCTCCGCCGCATCGTCATCGTCGTCGTCGTGGCCGAGGCTGATGCAGGAGCAGAGTTCCAGCGAGACGAAGAAGGCGGTGGCGACGCTCGTCCACAGCCTGTGGGACAAGCGGTGCAGCTTGTCGCAAGAAAAGAATCCCGAGTTCTCCATTGATATCAATGAGATTAATGGGAATGATGTTTTTATATATAGAGACAATGTGCTGACTATAGCTTTCCTTGTTTATTACACGATTCTCTGTAAGGGTTTTTCTAGAATTTTTCTATACAAGAGGCTTAAATAATGAAAATACAATTATTATTATTATTATTATTATTATTATTAGGGTGTCTTTATTGACATTCCTAAAATGTTATCTTGAACTACTTTTTAATTTTCTATCATTTAAATTAAAAATATGTTAGGAGTGCAGGATAATATTTTAAAATATTGACACATCTTAAAATATTCACTAATTAATATCATAGTTAATGCAGGAACAGATTGAGAAATTAGATGATAAAAAATTAAAAAAAGTGCATAATGATATTTTAGGAATGCCATTAACGACATCCTATTATTATTATTATTAGTTCGGATCTTTTCAATAAATCTCAGACGACCTAACAATCAAATCATTTCCTAATTTATTTAATCAAAGAAATTTTATTTTGCAATCGTCTCGTTTGGTTTAAGAAATTTTTTTATTTTATTTTTTTATTCTTTTCTCTCCTTTGAGAAATTGTAATTTCTATCGACTTTCCTTTTTCTCCTTACTATAGGATAATTTTTTTTTTATTTTTTGGACGTTTGGTTTCGTATACGAAATTTTTTTAATAGCAAATTTCATATGAAGAGAAGAATTTACAGCAAATTTCAAATGGAGGAAAGAATTATAACTGATTTGCATCAGAGAGAACATTTTTTTTATAAAATTATAAATAAATGGATGGTCCCACCCTCTTTTTTTGTATGTGACGTCAGTGCAACTAGCGCCAATTTATTTGCTCCAGACTATATATATACTAGTTTATTTGCGCCGGTTTATTTGCTCCAATTTTTTTTTGTCCGTAGGATGTGGCCTAGTGGTAGCACCAGGAGGCCCCGGGGCAGGACGCCTCCCCTTGGCACTTGTGGCCAAGCCTTAGGAAGGACAAAAAAAAATTATATATATATATATATATATATATATATATATATATATATATATATATATATA
>JAYESA010000013.1:163088887-163148887 GCA_036927795.1 Iris macrosiphon | reverse complement strand
TATATATATATATATATATATATATATATATATATATATGAAGAATTATCGCTATTTTTAAAATTTGGGAGTTATTTCAAAAATGGGGATTTTTTACCTTTTGCTAGTCATAGTACTACTTTGTGAAAATATTGATTTAAAATTATATTTGTATATAACAATTAGTATATTTTAAAATGATAAATATCTTACAAAATACTTTCTATTTTGTAAATTTTTATGAGTAGACTTTGGCTAAGTTTCACTACTCCTAATAGAATTGTATATTTGAGTTTGGAATAATATGAGTTGAGAATAATAGCATGCAAGCGATTATAGAATAAATTAAGCTATTGTACAATTTAGTCATTGAGATTTTTGCTTGTCAAGGTAAACATTTTTAATTCTTTTGTACCTATATTTTTAAATGTGTGCGATACCGGTATTGAGAGTTGCTCCACCGAAGGGGTCGGCGAACCGGAGAAATTCTACGGAGAGTTGCCCCGGGTCTGTTTATTAAATTGTGAAATTTTTGAACTCCAAAATACAAAGGAGACTCTGCCAAAATTTTCAAGATATTTTAGAGATAAACGGAATCCGAATAAATGATTATTCTTTATTTCAAGTTATTAGAATTTTTAATTTAGGTTCAACCATAAAATTCTTAGATTATAAAGTTTATTAAATTTTAGGACACGTAGGACACTTTGCACGTGCACATAAGAGCAACAAAAATAACTTTTATTTATATTCCAAGGTAAGGAGTATAATTTTTATATCTTCGTAAATTTTCCTTCCAAATGGAATAGCTCCGTTAGGCATGATACGCTGAGTACACAAAACAGAATATATATTTTTATTGGATGTTTAACGTTTTCGCAAAGATGGAACGATTGCTAATGAGATATTCTTGCAAAATTTGTAGTCTCAGACACACAAGCCGAGATACAAAAACGGGACTAATAATAACCCTACTTAATTTGATTGTTATATAGGAATGATTGTAATTTTATAGAATTGCTTGGGGTAGGAGAGAATATTTGGATCACATCGTCGAACTCTTTGCATATTAATTATTTTAAAAAGTAATGTTGATTAGTAGTTTTTCGGCATACGTATGGCCATATGATGACCAAGGTGAGACTTAGCTCACTTATTTTTTATTTGATCCAAATTTTGAAAAAGATCAAATTCGACAATTGTATATGTCCAATTTTGACCTATGTTCTGAATTCTTGGAAAATTTTAAGATATTCGACAATTGAATTTATTATCACATTGTAGAAGCATGAAAAATATGCTGCAGAGTTATACGCAGTATTTTAGTGCTGAGTGGCATAAAATATGACTTCAGAGCCATCGGCGTACAACAGAGCTTTGTCGCTAGTACAGCGTAAAATATAAGCTCAAGAACAATCCGCGTAATGTAGTATTTCCAGGTCGTTTCAGCGTAAAAAGGGTATTATACTGCCTTTATGGCGTAAAGCACATCCGTTTTTAATGCAGCATGGAAGTGCACGAGGAACACTTCGTATTCCTCGAATGAACCTGTCAGATCATGCAGTGAACCTGACTCCTAACAATGAGTACTGCACAGCTATCCAGACGACGGCTGTAATGATGGTGCGGCACAAAGACCCAAACCGTCGTTTAGTGACGTTTCCCTGATACAAAGTGCTTTTATGCGTACAAGAGAATACGCGGCCTAGTTTTACACAGGCAGATGTGAGCTTTTACGCTCAGCAGAAGACAAAAATGGACTGCCACGTCAAAAGCTGCTCTTCGTACAGAGCTCGAGGCACGTCTCTGCATTTAATGCTCAGAATGGTGGCAGATCTTCGTACAGAGCTCGAGACAAATCTCTGCATTTAATGCTCAGAATGGTGGCAGATCTCTACATTTAATGCACGAGATTTGATTATAACTCCAAAGACTGGGCAAACCATAATTACGGCTAATACGTCTACATCATCACCCATGCATATTACGCCATCAGGCTATTTTCAGCTATAGGAGCACGCTGTACGCTATCTCCTTGGAATACGCCACCGGGCTATTTTTAGCTATAAGGAGCACGATGTACGCTATCTCCTTGAAATACGCCAACTCAGGCTATATTTGCATTTGTGCGTGAGAAGGCTATTTGTTCCAGAATACGCTCAAGGCCTCAGTCAAAGAAGGAGGATCAGTTATCTTTTACGCTAGCTACCTATCCACGCTGCATCAGGCTTCTACGCCTACTAGGCTTCTTCGCCTATTTTGCTTCTACGCCAACCAGACAACTATTTGGCTTCTACGCCATGGTGATAGTTATTGGCTTCTACACCAATCTTTTCTATGCGAGGGGTAGTTACCTACGTGGCTCGCATGCCATGATCTTCGTAGCAGTTATACGCATTATCTCTTAATGAGACACGCGTCACACGCTTATTCAGAAGATCATTTATACATGGGTGGCAGTTATTATAACCGTCGGGTAAAAAGTGCCATACTCTCCACTATCCGGCTTCTACACCGACTGGACGGTTACTGTCACTAAAACCTTATAAATAGAGACCTCTATTGACAGAGGTCCAGGGTCGAAAGGTTGAAAATTGATTTTTGGAGAGAGAAGAATCCAGAGCACAGACAGAGAGTAGTGATCGACGATTTGGGCATCGAGCATCCATTCCCTCTTGCAATCTCTGAAGCATCTCCTTCTTCTACTATACTTCTTCATCATCGTGTGGTCCAAGGGACAAAGTGATCGACTGCAGATCAGACTCCTATAGCAATATTTACCCAGATTAAAAATTTGTACTTAACATCCTCGTATAGTATTAATAGTACTTCTTGTTTGTAAACCTAAGAAAGGGTTTTGTATAAACCTAATTTTATTTCTTCCGTTTATTATCAAACACAAGATGGCGACTCTGCTGGGGACTTCTTTCTCATCTGACGAGAAAGAAATTGCTCAACACGATGCAGTATCATTAGGATCAATAAAGAAGACCTCGATCGTCCAGTTCGACCAATCTGCCTACGAAGATATGCCAAGAGCAGGGGGTAGCTCTCACTCTCTTTCTGTCCAAGACAACAAAAAATTGCATAAGGTCTGGATGCCCCAGACATCCCCTGCCGTTCTAGTCGACTCTCTGATCTCTCCGACCAACGAGGTTGTAGCATCGCTCCCTCCGCGCCTTGCGCATAAAACTCAGTCTCCCGTCGCTGGCGGTGCAAACAAAACTTCTGGCAATGCCTTAGTGCCAATCCAGAAGTCCACATCGCGTATTACGCGCAAAAACTCGTCTCCCATCGCTGATGAGACATACATAGTTTCTGACGAGGCCTCAGCGCCAAGTCAGAAAATTCAAATTCGCTCCGTGCGTAAAAATATCTCTCTCACTCAAAAGGAGGCAGAGAGTCCCAGTAATCTCCGCAAGGAAAAACAAGTGGCGGATTCCCCGACTTCTCGGATTGTACACCATCAAGAGAGGAGTCTGCCCGCTCTTCAGATTACGCAAAATGCTGACAGCCGATTGAGGACTTCCTCATGTTTACGCTAGCCTGAACAAAATCCTAGACTACACCAGGTCCAGCCCCTCGCCGTAAAGAAGGTTCAGTTTGTGGATAGATACGCTCCTCAGGGATCATGTGCTGCTCATATGGCTGAACTGCTGTATTCCTACGGCAGGGAAAGGGTTGGGGTGCCCAATATCCGCATTCCAAACGATGGAAACAGGAGGAACATGCCTTCTTTCTATTCTTCTTCCGTTAATACTCTTGACTTACGTGAATTTCTGATCCAGAAACGCAAAGACATGAGTCATAACCAGGATTCAGTTCCCCTAACTGTCAAACGTAGGGAGATTATGTGGGAAGATGCATCAACATCTAATATCGTCATGACATATGGACCACATGAAGATTCTGTCTTTATTGTTCCTCCAACTCGATACGACCAACACCCAATAGTCTTCGCTCGCATGCGGAGCAGTCCGATTGTACAAGAAGAATCTCGCGAATCTGAGGGTGGGAAAATACAAATCCACAGATATAGCCCACAAGCTTTAAAGATTATATAAAGCATGGGTTATGATTTGAAGCTGAAACAAGGCCTCAACTATGAAAAAGGCAGACAAACACCGTTGCATAGTAATCTTTACTGTCAACAAACTCGTTTTGGGTTGGGGTACACTGCATCTCTTGCAAACTCAAAACCTAGAGAGTCTGATCTTGAACAACCAGAGGCAGCTCCTTCTAAATCAACTTCAGGGGTCAAATGCCGCGACATGTCTGGGGGTAGCCTACCTCGACAAAATAGGGCAACATCCAAGGCTGGGGGTAGAATTTTCTCTGAATCTGAAGATGATGCAATGATGGCGATCTTCCCGGAAGATCGTAAAACTCAGGCATCGGAAGCCCGAAGGCCGAAAGGGACTTTCTCCTTCAATGAAGATGACATCATTAAAATCTTTAATATGTTGATGAAGGAACACAAACTTCGGCTACCCAACATCAGATACCCTGAGATTGCTGGCAAAGTTGATAACCCAGATTATTGCCTCTTTCATCGGTACATTCATCACCCTACAAGGGCCTGCTATGTACTAAAAAGGAGAATTCAGGAGTTGATTGACGCCAAGGTCATCACTCTACATCTGTAAACAAGGGAACGATCACTGCAAATTGATTTCACTTTAATGTGACAATTTGCTCCCTCAAGAAAATACCGGATGATGAATCCCTAAAGTTTCCCCAGTAGATTCTTCAAGTCTATCCCCACTCAAGAAAATCACTCTACAGTAAATTTTTCGGACATGAGTTCACATTCATATTACCTCAGAACTATTGTCCAAACATTTCTTTATTTCCCCAGCTGGGTTTGTCATATTCATATTACCTCTGAACAAACCTTCCTGGTTTGGCCATCGATTATCACGTCCATATTACCTCTGATATCGGTTGTTATCTCAACTTAACACCCATACTTAACTCTAAGTACGCCAGTGGTATTGAGTCCACAAAAAACTGCCATGTCTATATTAACTCTGAGCAGATATGTACCTCCATCCCCATTGGAGTCATAACTCAAAAAGTTTGTCATGTTCATATTACCTCTGAACAAACTTTTTTGAGTTTTCGGCTATCGATTATCATGTCCATATTACCTCTGATATCGGTTGTCATCTCACCTTAACGCCCGTACTTAACTCTAAGTACACCAGTGGTGTTAGGTCCACAAAAACTGCCATATCCATATTACCTCTGGCAGGGCTTGTCCTAAACTTATTACTTGCACTCTCGTGCACAAAAAGTAATAGGTCCACAAAAATTCCCCTGTGGAATGCCCGCAAAGGAAAAATGAAATATTCATGTCCATATCACCTCTGAATTATTCTCACTTTTTGTCACGACCCGCACCAGATATAGGGGTACGAGAGCCTGGGTACGTCCAGCCTACGCCACAGCATCGGCGGTAGAACGCTGTCTAGGTTATGTAACTATCTAATCAATCTCACATGAATACCCAACTCCATAAGGAGACGTGGATATCACAAAATAATGCTGGAAATACTCAATCACATAAACTAAAGCACGATGAGATATCAAGGCAAGCAAAGAAATACAAGACAAGTCTAACGACAAAATAGTCATACCTGCAATCAGTAACATCCAATCCCCAAGTGTGTCAAAAACAAGTCCACTAAGGTCACAGTCTGGAAAATATTTTCCAGTCAAGAAGGAGCAAAGTATATTTCTAATTAGCAGTTCTATATCAATGATATAAACTATGTAGCAGTATATAGATGGAAATATACAAGATGCATGTATATGTACGAGAAGCATACAATAAAGGATATACTGGAAATACTGTAAATAAATGCAGGAAAGGAAACAATATGTCAATAAGCAAGAATACTATGACTAAGTGTGTGAGTACTAGCTTTAACATATGATCGGCTTGGGAACTTGATCAGGCTGGTTACATGTGATTAGCTATGATTCATGTAAGGTCAGGCTAACCGTTGGTTAGCTATGATGCATGTAGAGATCAGGCTAATCACACGTAACAGCTATGAAGCATGTAAATGGTCAGGCCGCACCCGACGTGAGATGTGGGGTGAGCTATGATGCATGTAGAGTTGGGTATGATCACATATCTATACTAAAATACTCCCCACCCCCGACTGGTATAGTAGATCCAACCATGGTACGCTATGGCACGGGATTCCCTAGGGAGGTAGAAAATCTCCCCGGGAATCAGTGTCTGTACATGTACAAGATAACAAGGAAACAAGTCTTGTACAAGCTACACCATGAACAAGGAATAACATCTCATGACGAGATCCGTATACACCAATCCGTGTAACCAGCGTGTCGAGAATATGGATATTTACACTAGATACAGTGAACATAGGGGATATCATAAATAAGAAACTAATCAGAGAATGTACTCGCCTTGGGTCCTTAGCTGGTAAAACCAATGTCCTGTCCCAGAGTATCGTTTGGAGGATCCAACAGTCCTATAAACATATAATAATGTAACCTTGCATCAGATGCTACACTAACACAATACAAGTGTATTGAACTCAGGGGCTATGCCAAAAATACAATTTATATATATATATATATATATATATATATATATATATATATATATATATATATATTGTCAACATTATTATTAAAATATACCAAGACTAAAACACCAATTTAAGTTTATACTATATATATATATATATATATATATATATATATATATATATATATATATATATATATATATATATATATGTATGTATATATATATATATATATATATATATATATATATATATATATATATATATGTATATATATATATATATATACATATATACCAATTTAAATATGTATACAATATATGTATACCAATTAATTATATATCTAATATATACTAGTTGAACAATATATATATATATATATATATATACTCATCATATTGAATAATGTACACATATTAAATATGTACATTATTACCATACCAATTGAACAATACCCATATACCAATATATATATATATATATATATATATATATATATATATATATATATATATATATATATATACATCATATATATACAAAATACATTTTAAAGTATATATATATATATATTAGTACATATACCAGATAAATACTTATACTATATATATGTTTGCATATACATACCAGATATACTAAATGCATATACAATATCTATATACATATATACCAATTATATTTAAATATGTACTAAATACGTATACATTAATTAAATACATACATATACATATACATTAATTTAATTTATACTAGTATACACTTTACTAAATACATATTATAAGAAAATACCAATTACATACATATATAGATATATGAATATATACATAGAAATAATTTATATACTATATAAAATACCCAATATACACATATATACATAGGTATATATATATTGGTTACATGTAGGTATGATATATATATACTATTTGAAAATAGAATAATATATGTACACATACAAATACACAAATACACACACATATGTATTAATACGTATACATACA
This sequence comes from Iris macrosiphon, assembly GCA_036927795.1. Lineage (NCBI taxonomy): Eukaryota > Viridiplantae > Streptophyta > Magnoliopsida > Asparagales > Iridaceae > Iris > Iris macrosiphon. The sequence continues at coordinate 163,141,344 of JAYESA010000013.1, read as the reverse complement.
CAAACACGTATTAATATAAATACACATATACTAAATAAAGGGAAGAGGGAGAGGCTCACAGGAGGTTGGCCGGAGCTCAGGCCGGAGGGGATGACGACAGGGAGGAGCAGCAGGGAGAGAGAGCTGGTGGAGGTTGGGTTCGTGGTGGTGTCCGGGGATTGCAGTGTGGTGTAGGGAGGAGAAGGAGTACAGCCGGAGAAGGGAATGCAGCGGAGCTGCGCTCGCCGGAGTCAGGGTTGCTCGGGGATGAGCAGCCGGGGGGTTGCTCAGGCTCGCCGGAAGTGTGGGGCTGTCGGCTGTGCGTGGAGGAGTGGAGGGGTGGTTCGAAGAAGCTGGCCGGTGGAGGTGTAGGGAGTTCGTCGGGGAGTTGCGGGAAAAGGTGGTGGTTCGAAGTAGACACGGAGCGGAGTGTCGATGGTGGTGGAGGTGTAGGGTGGAGCAGAGGGAGAAGTAAAGGGAAGTTGGGAGTCGACCGGGGGAGCTGGTGAATGCAGTCCCCGGAGTCGACTGACCGGAAGCTGCGGTGTAGCTCGATTGTGATGAGGGGATGGAAGAGATGGAGGAAATGCAGTCGTGTCGGAGTGCGGGGAAGAGCCGGGGAGGAAGAAGTTCAGCGCTGGTGGCGAGGCTCGCCGGAGCGGTGGCTTGAGGGCAGCCGGAGGATGGCTGGACCACGCCGGAGCACAGAACGGGGGTCGGCTCAGGGACAGTGGGTGAGATAGTGGTGATGGTTTCCCTCTCTCTTTCTAATAACTTCAAAAATTTAAAAAGGAGGTTAAGAAGAAAGGAAGGGGAAGAAGAAGAAGAAAAGAGAAGAAGAAGAGAAAAAAGAATGAAAATGTGGAGGCTACGGTTTGTGATAAGGTGGGGGATTCCCTAGATTTTTGGGGATTAGGGCTTGGTAATAGGACATTAAATAGGGAGAGAGTGTGAGGGAAATGAATGATGATGATGAGCCCCATTTTGAATGGGTGGCTCAGATCTGACATGAGGGATTTTTATTCATGTAGGAATGAGGGTTGACTAGTCCAATGTTTGGGGCTCTCCATTTAGTTGAACCAATGGGGTGTTGACACATAATGTAATAATTGTAAATTAGCCCCCTTAAATTTGGGTATTTGCACAGACGCATAAATGATAAAAATTGGGTGCGCGATTCGGTGTTTGGCGTTTTGCAGAGTGAGGGGGCGTTGTGTGTGTCGTACGGGCTCAAATAACAGGGTATTGGAATTAACCGGGATTAACGGGATCAGTTAAAATGGTATCCTCAAATTAATTAGAAATAAATGCAAGCTGTGTTCTAAAATTAATTAGGAGTAAATGGGTCCAAAACTAGGTCGGGTCATCAATATCATTAGTGAAGAAGACTCAAAACAGAATATTATCCTAATTTGGGTCGCACGAAAAATAGGTCAAGATTGCCTCCAATTTCGATTGGAACGCACAACGATACAAAGTAGAAATTTATTTAGGAATTAAATAAATGTCCGCGACGAATATTGTGCGGCTAAAATAAAGCTCAAGAGATCATAGTTATGAGTTGCAAAAATATTAGAATGGAAGGCAGGCACGTCTAGGGCAAGGTTGGGAAATTTGTTGGAAGGCAAAAGCTAGGGTAGCTCTCCAATTATCGAAGCAAGGGCACGGCGCAACAATTAAATAAAATACGGTAGTTAAATACAACCTCCAATAAATTAATTCTAAATAAAACAATTAACCACATAATCCCATAATTCGGACAGGTGTTCATCTACTGGGCTTCTAGGTCAAGTCTACCAGCTCAAACATAAATGAACACTGTATATAATAATATATTTAATTACACATCTCACATAATTATTTAAATTAAATATACTTATCATGCAATTACTTAATTGTAACTACCATAATGTTAAATATTATAAAAAGTCAAAAATACCCCTGTTTTCGGAACGTGGTAGTGACACTTTTCCAGCGAAGAAAGAGTCAGTCTCTATTCATCCTTACAGAGTCATATTTTATCACGTCTATATTACCTCTGTCAGGATTTGTCTCAAACCTATTACTTGCACTCTCGTGCGCAAAAAGTAATGGGTCCACTAAAAATCCCCCAGTGGGATGTCCTCAACAAATATGGTATCGTACTACGTCCATATTACCTCTAGTACAATATCTGAAATTCGTACGGACAATCATAAAGAAATGGGAGGGTCCTTATATGATTGCAAACGACGCTTACAGATTAGCCAAGCTTAATGGAAATTTGGCAATGGCTACTATCAACTGTAAATTCTCGAAGAAGTACTATGCTTGATCTCCTTCGTTTAACGGAGTATGACGAAGATCTTATTCTGATGATACCATGCACAAAGGTTAGCTGGATCATATTCTATCAGGTTCATGTGACCTCCGAATAGATATCCTTAACTAATTTGTAAGCCTGTCATGTTAATGATACCTCTGATAGTGTTTAGTATACAAATTTAGTTGGATTATATTCTTTCAGGTTCATGCTAACTCTGAATAGATTTACATTCAGCAAAACCTTAACGAAAGAATATCATGTTAATGATACCTCTGATATCATTTTCACCCTAGCCTATCATATTCTAAAATGATGGGCCCACAAAGTCAGAAAATGTGTCTTTATTATCTCTGAGAAATTACAGGAGAAACAAAAAAAGTACATCATTTGGGGGGAGCAGTTAAGTCGCGAATCTGTCGCGCCAGAGCAACCATTCTCTCATCCCTGGAGTTCAAGACGTCGGTGCGAGCCCGATCCAACCTTGCTGCCTCATTGTTCAAAACAGATAGCTCAGACCGAGCATGTACAAAACCTGAGTGGATGACACCCACATGTGTCAGGTTCTGCTGAGCAGTCTCCATTCGATCCTTCAGCACATCTCGGGTTGCCGATAAAGAGAGAGCCTTCGCCTCTGCTTGAGCAAGCTCATCTTTTAATCTGCAGACCCTCGCTGTCTCTTCCTCATATTCGGCTTCGCACTGAGTCAGCTGGGGAATGACATACTCCAATTCGGCACGCTCATGATCCATCTCCTGCTGCTATTCCTGGACGAATTTGTTCAGAGATTCCATTTGCCCAGCAAGCTCTGCAGTTAAGGAGTCATACCTAGCTTGAACGAGACCGTCAATGCTGTCACGAGATAGCTGCAAATAATCGTTAATGGGTTATTCCAAACCATTAACTATCTGCTCCAGGGTATCAGCTCTCCCAGCGTCGATGAAATCTCTGATCGGCACTATCGCAAACTGGGAGGACCTCCTCAGAGCCTCGAAGCCTAGATTCTTCTCCAGCACCATTGATATCAACATTTTCAAGGTGGTGTAAAAAATACTAGTATACTGCTCAGTCAGCATGGCTAGATCCGAATGGACGCTGGGAGTGGCTACAATATCGGCGAATCCCCCTCCAGGAATGACTGCAAATGATGTTGCCACAGTCGTCGCCTCAATAGATGGTGCGACAAAAGAAGAAGCGCCAACAACAGACGAAGTCACTGGCATACTCAAAGGAGGCATAGTCGTAATGACAGGCTCATCCTCCTCTCGAGATATCGGAACTGTTTCAGGCGAGCCGGTACCCAAAAATGTTTTCTCTTCAAAGTCAGGCACCTCCGTGCCATAGACAGGAGCGGAAACAAAGCCGAAAGTTGCGTCGACGCTGTCCTTCCCGTAGATGTCTTCCCCTGAAAAGAAGACAAGAGAAAGTTAATACCAACCTGATGTTAATTTTTTCTAAAAAGAGGCATAAAGGCGACATTTACCCATGGCAGATGGTATATATATCGCGTCGGCGGCCAGTACAGCTAAATCATTTCTTAATGATGCTAAGCGAGCTGTCATACCAGGAGAAGGGGGTGTGCCAACTGACATTGACAGGTATTTTTCCGAGTCTTCACCCAGATTCAATCGAGGTTCATCAGATGGAATCTCGCTGGGTACACTTACAGATGCTGCAGGGGTTTCTCCCGTTGCTGATCTGGATAAAGATATCCTAATTTGGCTCAGCCTCGAAGGCGATCTCGTACTACTACCTGAAGCGGTAGCAGCGACAGCAGCCTCGAGCAAAGATTCTCCGGTGCTGCCAGCCAGAATTGTGGAGGTTTCCTCTCTAAAAGGCGAGGAACCTCTAATCAAAGGATCGTCCCCAACAGAGGAAATAACAGGTTCACTTCTAGGAACCTCAAGGTGGGAAGTCCTGACAGGACTACCAACCGTCTTCTTCTTCTTGCGAGGCAAAGTCTCCTTTAGAACAGGAGCCCTTCGCTTACCAGAGATAACCAGAGGCCCTGCAGGCGGAGGTATTTCGCCTCTCGGTACTACCAAAAAAGGCTCATCTGGATTGACAGAATCCTCAACCTTGTCAGAGGAAACTGATGGGACTTCGTCTCTTCCCGTTGACTTAGAAGAGGGCATCCTAAAACTTCTACGTATATCAAAATTACGATAGAAGGTATTGGTTGCCACATAAAATTGGGCATACGAATATAGGATGCGCAACTCCATGGAGAGTGAAGTCGCGGACACAGTAAAAGCTGCTCCAGTGCAACCCATTATGAAGTACCGCCATCCTCTCGCTCCATCAATGAGTCTACCCCTGGACTTGAAGCTGGTGACGGCATTGCCCATGTGCAATTGGTCATACCCAAACTGCCTGGTGAACCGACTAGGCAGGTAGGGCTCCAAAAAACATTGATCTTCACTTCTGTACAATAAATAGGAAGGTCTAATGCAGACCAACCAATTAAAAGCTTCAGGAGAAAGAATGGTCTTCCCTTCACCTGAGTCCTAAAGCCTGCTCCCCTGTTGATTGAGATATACAGAGGGGACGATGCAGAAAAGCTTCCAACTGTGAGCAAAATTTAGTGTCTGCCGACAGTCTAAAATGGTGGTCACATTCCAGGTGGAATTCTTGTAATTCAACAAAAAATTACTCGCCGAACTACTGCCAGGGCCGGGAGACATCATCCTGGGGTTATGGAGAATTAACCATCCCATCAAATACAGGAACTATAATTCTACCCTGGGAAAGCTGTCACGCCGAGTTTCATCGGCAAGCAGCCCATCAGTAATGGCCCTCAGGCCAGCTTGTATGCGGCATACCATGGCAGGGAGCAAGCCCAGTCTTGCCCCGAACACCAGACGCACTGCAGGACATAAGGTGTTGCGGTGAATGCGATCCGAGGATGCAATGCCGGGTACTACCAGTCGGTGCAGCCATATAGAGAGGAAGCCAGCCAGTTGAGCTTTCTTGGACAGAGGCCTGCGGCAATGCCTCAAATAACTGTAGGCTTTAGTGCCCGCAGGATATTTCTCTATCCCTTCGTCGAGAATTTGATCTGAAGCCCCAGCGTCTTCCATAAGATCATCGACTACCTGAGCACTAAGCACGCTCAGAAAGCTCAAAGGCCTATCTCTGCTATCCACGACTTTGTCTGGCTTAGCAGTCCTCGCCTGATGGAAGAAGAGGTAGGACGTCCATTTGTTGGTATAAGCCAAATCAGAGGGCTCATTATAGAAGGCGGTGCACGCTAGATAGTGACATATCAGCTCCTGGTACACTGCCACTATCCGAGGGTCTGTATCCCCCAGCTTCCGGTTTGTGGGAACATACTCTTCATAAGGAGTATCCACCATTGGCAGTCTTGAAATCTCTGCCATTTTGTGAAGGACCAATCCCAACTCCCCCTGTGGAGTGGCAAAAGTCCCGGTGAGCGAGATATATCGCTCCATCAAAGCCAAAAACAGGTTGGGGTTGAGAGATAACCCAACACTGGTGGCACTCACAGCCGCGTACAGACCAATGCTCTCCAGCTCAGTCTGAAAATACTTCAGGGCCCAGTCAGCTAAACGAGCCCATCGAAGATTTGTAGGGGTAACCCACCCATTGGTCCGAGGATTAACCTTGGGGTATACTCCTCCATGACCCATGAAGTCATTGCAGAAAGTTGATAATTAAAGTGGTTGGAGCAGTGAAGTGTCTTCACTCGGGACACTGCCCGGATACAATCCCCTGAACGGCCTGACCGGGACGGAAGGGCAGCTTACAAATGACCCTTGGTCGGATCCTTTCTGGTAAAATATCTTCCCCAGCTGACCGTGGAGATTGGGAGTCAGAGTCCACGACATCCTCCTGGGATGCGTGGCATGGAAGAATGCCGAGATAGGATAATCTCTCAGCATCTTGGGCAGATACAAGACCAAGCCCCCGGCAGGAAAAACCCAGTTTTCTTTCTTGGGCTTCGTCTGGGATTGTTTGTCAATCATATCCCCAAAGAGAAAAGCCGGTTTTATATATTGTGCCCCGTCTATATACGCCAGGGGCTCTCCGTTGATCATGCTCAACAGGATTCGCTCTCCTTGAGACGATATCAGGATTCCCCTTCCTTCAGGATATTGGGGTCCAGAAATAGGAAATGTCACATGGGACAAATCCTCCATGTAATTGGAATGCAGCATCCCAGCAGCAGAACCCATCACCTCAGCCAACGAAGATACATGCAAGTTAACTACAAAGTGCAAGAAAAATACGTCAGTTTCTATACTAGACCTCATAATCTTGCAACTTATGCCAAAAAGCAACAGTCTGTGCTTTTACGCCAAGACTGTAAAACTTGACTTTTTACGCTGGAATCTCATTCCTAGGCGTAAAATTCAAGATTGGCAGTATACACAAAAATCTGGCAGTCTGTGTTTTACGCCAGACTGCCAAAGTCTGAGTTATTACGCCGGAATTCTCATCCAGAGCATAACACTCAAAGTTTGTAGTATATGCCAAATTTCGACAGTCAAAGCTTTTACGCCAGAACTGCGAAAATATGTAGTTTTTATGCTGATACATTAGAAATGGGGGCATAAAAGATGAAACATCTCTGTGCATCATCTTCCTTGAAGAGGCTATCAGCACAGAAGACAACCTAGCGCGTTCACGTACAATGTATGTGAAGGGTTTTCTTCGTTCTTGTCATCCCAAAAGCTTTACCTATAACGCCCGGTGCACAGCTCATCGGTGGGACACTTCGTTCAGAGCGGGGCTCGCCCTGCCCGACGGGAGTAGCTCTTGCTTGGGCAGAGGAGCGAGAAGAGGAGACAGCCTTCTTTCCCTTAGAGGAGGAGATTGGTTTTGGTGCCATTGCTAAAAACTCAGAATGTTCAGAGAAGAAACGAAGGAGAGTACTCAAAGAGACAAAGTTTTTCTTTTGCAAAAGACAGGTGAAGAGTCTTCTCTCTGAAAGCCTTGGGATATATATAGAGTTCAGATGGACTCCTCGAATCCCTAACCAAATCCGATATTTAATATTTCGGTTATGATTGGGGACTACGTCAGCCTATTACTTAGGGAAGGCGGACAGTCAGCGAATTCAAAAAGTTTTCGTGTAGAGTAGATTCTTGATTTTACGCCAAGGAGCTTTTTTACGCTCGGGAAGCTACAAATTAACGGTTTTACGCTCAGAGGCTATAAGTCTATGGTTTTACGCCCGGATGCTTTTACACTCGGTAGCTTTTACGCTCGAGAGGCTACAAACCTACGACTTCACGCTCAGAGGCTACAAATCTATGATTTCACGCTCAGAAGCTTTTTACGCTCAGAGGCGACAAATCTACGACTTCACGCTCGAAAGTTTTCTTTACAGAGGCTACAGATCTACAGTTTTACGCCCGGATGCTTTTATGCTCGGCAGCTTTTATGCTCGAGAGGCTACAAACTTACGATTTTAAGCTTATCTACACTACGGATCTATGACTTTCCGTATATCCTAAAATACGCAGGCCAGAGTATGCGTATATCAGAACAAATCTCAAGGCGGTCAAACTACAAGGGTTCACGCAGGAGATGCTCCTTCTTGGCCTCAAAATATCCCAAGTACCCAAAGCATACAGAGTTCAGCATTGGAAATGACTCTTCTTCTTGGGTCGATGGGAAGTTCATCCAGAATTCAGTCTGAATATTTCCTCTACAGTTCAAGATGGCGACTCAGTTTTGACAGCCATTTCTCGCCCTATTTCAAGGGATTTTCGAAAAATCATTTTTGAAGACGACGGTCTGAACAATAATTCTTCTTCTCAAAAGAGTGACAGTTCAGAATCCTACGCAGTTCCCCATTCCAAACAGCAGGACAGTTCAAATATTTGACTTAAATGCTAGACGAGCTTTCTACGCATCTTCAGTTATGCGTAAAAGACAGGACGGGACCAAATACTCTTTTTATCAGAGTCGGCGTAAAGTTATTCAGACGTACACATATTCAGACTTCATCACAGCAAAAAAAAATGGCAAATCATCAGATACGCAAAAGAAGATAATTTTATTAAATCATGATTACATATGAGAAAAATTCAGTCTACAAAGGGTTTTTCTTTTCATCTTCATGATTACATATGAGGGAAATCCTATCTACAAAGGATTTCTCATCCTCATTTAAAGATCATGCCCAGAATCTGTTCTGTCAGGTTCTCGCATTGGGGGAGATCTTTATCCGTCTTCTACAGCAGTTCATCGACTTCCACAGTCGATGAACAAGAAAATGATTAATGGCGGAAGGATAAAACTGGGCCTGCATAAATTATTCAAGAGCCCATCCTCCATACGCCATGACAGATTAAGTTGAGGTTTTAGACCCAACTCAGTACTGGAAGACAGGGCTAGTTTGTCTGCCCTCGTCCACGAACAACGGGAGAAAATACAGCTTGCAAGCTGTGTGGTCGAATGTGACCCTTCCTCTCTCCTGGACGAATCGTCATATGAAGTTGCTGATTATCCCGAGCAAGGAAGCTATGATATCCTTCCATGATCCATCATTGTAGAGGACATTTGCTCGAAGACGCCTTCTTTTTTGGCTCCTTACATGCTGGAAGAACATGATCTTCTTCTTCCTCAAGTCGACCTGACGAACTCCGACAATCATCTCTGTGTGATGAAGGAAATATGGAAAGAATAGGTTAACTCCTCAGCCTTTATATAGGCAAAAGAGAACACACCGAATCCCAATAAATCCCCAAAAATCCGCCAAGAAATCAGCCTCGAGGAACGAGTCAAACTTGACTGTTTCATGCTTCATTCAAAGTGTTTCAAATTACGAGAAATTTGAAAACTTTGAAGGGGGTCTTGTAAAAGCATGAAAAATATGCTGCAGAGTTATACGCAGTATTTCAGTGCTGAGTGGCGTAAAATATGACTTCAGAGCCATCGGCGTACAATAGAGCTTTGTCACTAGTACAACTTAAAATATAAGCTCAAGAACAATCCGCGTAATACAGTATTTCTAGGCCGCTTCAGCGTAAAAAGGGTATTATACCGCCTTTATGGCGTAAAACACATCCGCTTTTAATGCAGCATGAAAGTGTAAGAGGAACGCTTCGTATTCCTCGAATGAACCTGTCAGATCATGCAGTGAACCTGACTCCTGACAATGAGTACTGCACAGCTATCCAGACGACGGCTATAATGATGGTGCGGCACAGAGACCCAAACCGTCGTTTAGTGACGTTTCCCTGATACAAAGTGCTTTTACGCGTACAAAAGAATATGTTGTCTAGTTTTACACAGGCAGATGTGAGCTTTTACGCTCAGCAGAAGACAAAAATGGACTGCCACGTCAAAAGCTGCTCTTCGTACAGAGCTTGAGGCACGTCTCTGCATTTAATGCTCAGAATGGTGGCAGATCTTCGTACAGAGCTTAAGACAAATCTCTGCATTTAATGCTCAGAATGGTGGCAAATCTCTATATTTAATGCACGAGATTTGATTATATCTCCAAAGACTAGGCAAGCCATAATTACGGCTAATACGTCTACATCATCACCCATGCACATTACGCCATCAGGCTATTTTCAGCTATAGGAGCATGCTGTACGCTATCTCCTTGGAAAATGCCACCGGGCTGTTTTCAGCTATAAGGAGCATGATGTACGCTATCTCCTTGAAATACGCCAACTCAGGCTATATTTGCATTTGTGCGTGAGAAGGTTATTTGGTCCAGAATACGCTCAAGGCCTCAGTCAAAGAAGGAGGATCAGTTATCTTTTACGCTAGCTACCTATCCACGCAACATCAGTCTTCTACACCTACTAGGCTTCTTCGCCTATTTTGCTTCTACGCCAACCAGACAACTATTTGGCTTCTACGCCATGGTGACAGTTATTGGCTTCTATGTCAATCTTTTCTACGCGAGGGGTAGTTACCTACGTGGCTCGCATGTCGTGATCTTCGCAGTAGTTATACACATTATCTCTTAATGAGACACGCATTACACGCTTATTCAGAAGATCATTTATACATGGGTGGCAGTTATTATAACCGCCGCATAAAAAGTGCCATACTCTCCACTATCTGGTTTCTATGCCGACTGGACGGTTACTGTCACTAAAACCCTATAAATAGAGACCTCTATTGACAGAGGTCCAAGGTCGAAAGGTCGAAAATTGATTTTTGGAGAGAAAAGAATCCAGAGCACAGACAGAGAGTAGTGATCGACGATTTGGGCATCGAGCATCCACTCCCTCTTGCAATCTCTGAAGCATCTTCTTCTTCTACGGCACTTCTTCATCATCATGTGGTCCAAGGGACAAAGTAATCGACTGCAGATCAGACTCCTATAGCAATATTTACCCAGATTAAAATTTTGTACTTAACATCCTCGTATAGGATTAATAGTACTTCTTGTTTATAAACCTAAGAAAGGGTTTTGTATAAACCTAGTTTTATTTCTTCCGTTTATTATCAAACACACATGATCTGAATTATCTGAAATAAAGAAGAGATTCGACAATTGTTTATATCATGTGCTTATCACATCTTTGTGATTCAATGGTTATTATAGTGATACAATGATATCACGATACCTGTGGGACTGATCTAAACATCGTCCGCCAGAAAATTACCTGATCGCGGGTATATAGGTATATTATTGAGACAATAGGTATTGATGGTAATCCAAAAGCGTTCTCTAAATTTGGATTTGCATATAGGAATCTTGTTTTAGTGAGTTATGTTTTTGATTTTGTGATTTGGACACTTGTAGAACATGTTTAGTTAGGAATACAAAACCTCATATTTCAAGTTTACACTATAATTCTTCAAAACTTTATTTCTCTAATTTTTTTTTTATAGTTTTCTTCTACTTCATATTCATCTTTGATACTTATTTGTTCGTTCTTCATATAAGGGCTTGATAGTCGTTCTGACGACCTAATTTTTGTTTATTAGGAACTGAAAAAAAGATGGGGAAGAATTATTGCCTCTATATAGTATCGATGAAGTCGATGGTTGATGGGAGACAACCTTTAGGATAGTCAGCTTACTTCTTTCTGTATCTGAATATGTAAATTAATGTTTTTAAAATACTCGGATATGTAAATATGGGATATATAATATATGGATATTATAGAATGTATCTTTATTGTCTTGTACTTTATCCTTGAACCTACAGGCAAAAATCACAAGTATGATACCAAAAGTATTGTATAGGTGCGTAGCCTGGAGATATATTACTATACTCGGATCCCGTACTTCGGGAATCGGGGCATGACACATCTTTTAGTGGTGGCCCATGCAGGTCGTCTTCCTAGCGGTCTAAGTTTTCTAGAACCAAACCAATATGAATCATATACGTGAACAAGTTTAAGGATTCTAAAAAGGTTGAAATTTATGACTTTGGAAGACCAGATATTTTGAATCCGAACCTTAGGATGAAGGTATAAGATAATACTAAAAATTGAAGGAGAATAAAATAAAGAAGAGAAATATGATGGTAATGCTCTGAGGATTGTTATTTTGAATCTTGCATTGCACTATAGATTTTTTCCAGTATTTATGATTAATACATCATATTTTTAGCCTATTGATTTTAGAATTTGTTTCTAAGTGTAGCTTATGGAACCCTTTATACCATGCGTATTCTGGAACGGTAGCAAACGTACCTTATACGGGTACGAACAATACGCAAGAGAAGGATGGAAAGTGTCAGACGACTACGACCTTCTCGTCCACCTGGATACTTTGAAATTAAAAGACCGATAGTCAGGGATGTTAAGGATGGAGCAGAAGTATACCATAAAATTGAAGTTTATTGCATGTTTTTTATGAAAGACGGGACGCATCCTCCTATCCAAAGATAGAAGGTTATGAGGGGACGTTAGACGAGTGGAGGGAACTAAATCCCTATGCTAAGATCCTCGAGGAGGAGGATGTGTACTTAAAAAAGGGGTGATCTTGTTGTGGATAAAGGAGAAAATTTTGTCTGTTGTATCTCATTTTTGTAACACAGCAGATGTATATATAAGTTGGAAGGGATAAAAATGTAGGAATGTAGATAGTTTGTACTCTCTGAAGCATGTTTGTATCACATTTTGATATAGTGAATGAAATATGCTTGTCCTTTAACCGATTTTGCAATTGATCTTAGTTTTGAAATTTTAATTTCAATAACAAATTTTTTATATCGATTTAGTATATCCTGATATTTACAATATACTTTTACTCGATTTAAAAGAGGTTGAATTTTGGAATTATCCAGAAAATGACTACTCCTCATAAATTATCGCACTCAGAATCTTCGGAACCTCTAACTATGGATGTACTCGAGGTTTTCCAAAAAGTCTTAGAAACCAATACTTAGCAAGTCTAACTTGCTCAAGCTACCTCTGCTAAGATATTGGAACGATTAGAGGTTGCACCAACACCTAAGGCAGGGACGATTATGGACTTTAGAAAGCTTAATCCGTCCGATTTCTTGGTAACAGAGAATCCCTTGGACCCAGGACAATGGTTGAAAACTACTGAAGGATTATTAAAGGGAGCTAAAATAATAGTGAAAGATATGGTATCGTTAGTAAGGATATAACTAAAGGATGTGGCAGAGAATTGGTGGAACTCGCACCATCCGGAAGATTCTAACGATTTGGTATCTTAGGAAGAGTTTAAAAAGAAATTTGAAGAAAGATTATTTCCTTCAATAATAAGAATAGAACTTGAGAGGAGATTTACCTACCTGAAGCAAAATAGAACTTCTGTAGATGAATATATAGCAAAATTTACGAGGTTAAGTAGATTTTCTCTAAGTATGGTGAACAATGAGAAGGCAAAAATAGCTAGGTTTCGTGAAGGACTGGACAGTAGACTGAAGGCACGAGTAGCACCTTACCCCTATCAGACATATGATGAAGTAGTAGATGCAGCTAGGGACCAAAAAAGAATATATAATAAGAAATCTGGCTCAAAGATGGGAGGACAAAAGAGGAATTGGGAAACCAGTTATTCTTAGGCAAGAAATCACGGACAGGGCCAGGTCAAATCCACACAGGCTGAACAAAATAAAAACCAAATGAGTATACCTATTGTGGAAAACTGGGAGACACAAATAACTACTATAGGAAGTTCCATGGACTGTGTGTAAGGTGTGGATCGCCTGCACATCAAGCTCCACAATGTCCTCAACAAACCACAGGAAGATCCGGGACTCAGAACTTTCTACAAGGACCAAGGTTTGTGAACCAAGAATTTAGGCCAAGGCCAATGCTACAAATAAATGGACCCAGACCTATGGCATTAACAACACCTCCAGTACCTCCAGGTCAAGCTTGAGTAACTTCTGGATTTCAGCAAGGACTTTCGCTTGCCCCTCAAGATCATTAGTTTATCCAAGCACAAAGGGCAAATCAGAATAATAACAAGAGAAGAAAGAAGTAGGGACAAGTCTTCATGATGAATGTCAATGAAGATGAGTTGGGTGGAGAAGTGGTGACAGGTACCATACTCGTATCATCTAGTCCTGCATCAGTACTATTTTATTTCGGAGCAACTCGCTCATTTATATCTGTATCTTTTGCATCTATGCATGATATTATGACTCAGCCCTTAGTTAAAAACTTAAAAATACTTACTGGTAATGGTATTGTAGAAGTTAGCAGAATATGTAAAGAATGCTCGATTAAAATGGGAGGAGAAAGTTTTCATATTAGATTATTAGTCTTCCCTATGAATAACGACGATGTAGTAATGTGAATGGATTGGTTAAACTCGACCTCGGCAGTTATAAATTGTATACATGGAAGAGTTTTATTTCAACTGCCAGGCAAAGACATACATGAATTTAATAAAGATTAGAAAGAATTTGATAAAAAGGAATTAGAAAATTTTGAATTACCTTCAGGAAAAAAATTTCAAAACCAGGAGATTAAAAAATGGCCAAGAATTGTTGATGAATTTAAGGATATTTTTCTCGATGAATTACCTGGACTACCACCTAATAGGGCTTTCAAATTTAGTATTGATCTAATTCTTGGAGCATCTTCTATTGCAAAGAAGATATATCTAATGAATAAAGAAGAACAAGCTGAATTCAATAAACAAATCAAGAAATTGCTGGCTAAGGAATTTGTTAGACCCAGTGCATCACCCTAGGGAGCACCTGTATTATTTATAAAAAAAAGGATGGAGGTTTGAGATTGGTAATTGATTTTAGAGCATTAAATGAAGTCACTATCAAAAATAAATATCCATTACCAAGGATCGATGAAGTGTTTGATCAATTTGGAGGAGCAACAGTATTTTCGAAGATTGATCTCAGATCTGGATTTCATCAGGTGAATGTTAAAAAAGAAGACATACCAAAAACAACTTTTAGAACTCATTATGGACATTATGAATTTTAAGTCATTCATTTGGATTAACCAATGCACCTGCAATCTTTATGGACTTAATGAATAGAATATTTTATCCATACTTGGATAAATTTGTAATTGTATTCATTGATGATATACTAATCTACTCAAAGGATGAAAAAGAACATGAAGAACATTTGAGGATAGTATTTCAAATTCTGCAACAAGAGAAATTATATGGAAAACTGAGTAAATGTGACTTCTGGTTAGATAAAATTTTATTTTTGGATCATATTGTAAGTGGAGAAGGAATAGCAGTAGATTCTAAAAAGATAGAAGCAGTCAAATCATGGCCTATTCCTAAGAATGTAGCAGAAATTCAAAGTTTTCTTGGTTTAGCCGGATATTATAGAAGATTTGTAAAAAAAAATCAAGGATTGTTGAACCCCTTACCCAATTAACTCGGAAAGATAAAAAGTTTATTTGGACTGATAAATGCCAATTAGCTTTTGAGGAATTAAAGGACAGACTCATTACAGCTCTAGTGCTAGCATTACCATCAGGATCTGGAGGATATGAGATCTATAGTGATGCTTCCAAAAAAGGATTAGGCTGTGTATTGATGCAACATGGACGGGTTATCGCGTTTTCTTTACGTCAACTGAAGACACATGAAAGAAACAACCCAACTCATGATCTGGAATTGGAAGCTATAGTCTTCGCACTAATATTATGGAGACACTATCTATATGGAGAAAGGATCAAAAATATATACAGACCATAAAAGTCTAAAGTATGTATTCACTCAAAAGGAGCTAAACATGAGGCAACAAAGATGGTTGGAGTTACTTAAAGACTTTGACATGGAAATGGAATATCATCCAGGAAAGGCTAATAAAGTAGCTGATGCATTAAGTAGAAGGCCTACGACATTCTTCTTGAATATACCTAAGAAAATTTTAGAAGATCTGAGAAGAATGGGGATTGAGGTAATATGTCCAATAGCTGACGGAACTTGGGCCAACTTACAAATACAATCATCTTTGGTGGAAAGAATTAAGATGGCACAGAAAAATAATGTAAAGCTACAAAAGCTATGAAAACAGACAGAAACTGGATTACAAACTAGTTTAACTAAACATTCAAATGGATCCTTAAGATTTGAAAATTGATTGTGTGTACCTTATGGAGATCTCAGGATAGAAATAATGTCTAGAGCACATACAGTTCATAATATTCTATTCATCTTGGAAGTACAAATATGTATAAGGATCTGAAGCAGAACTTCTGGTGGCACGGAATGAAGCAAGAAATTGCTAAATTCGTGTCAAAATATTTGGTTTGTCAATAAGTTAAAGCCGAACATCAAAGGATTGCAGGACTTCTTCAACCTCTACCTGTACCAGAATGAAAATGGGAACACATTAACATGGACTTTGTATCAGGACTCCCAAGAACTCAGAAGGGTAATAATGCCATTTGGGTAATCATAGACATGCTTACAAAATATGCTAGATTTCTGTCATTTCGAGTTAGTCAATCAACTGAACATTTAGCAGATATGTATATGAAGAATATTGTTAGTCAATATGGGGTACCAGTGAGTATCGTGTCAGATAAAGATACTCGATTTACTTCTATATTTTAAAAAAGTTTACAAGAAAGTCTTGGTACCCGTCTGAAATTTAGTTCAGCATACCACCCACAGACTGATGGTCAATCTGAACGGACGGTTCAAACCCTGGAAGATATGTTGAGGGCGTGTATTTTGGACTTCGGTGGATCCTGGGTTGACCATTTGCATTTGATTGAATTTTCATATAATAACAGTTATCAGGCCAGTATTAAAATGGCACAATTTGAAGCTTTATATGGAAGAAAATGTTGATCCCTAATATGTTGGAGTGATGTAGGGGAACGTCAACTCTTAGGACTAGAATTTGTTATCCAAACTGTGGATAAAGTCGAAGGCAATCCGAAGTCACCTTCAGGCAGCACAAGACAGACACAAAATATGGGCAGATAAGCATCGAAGAGATTTAGAATTCACAACAGGTGACCATGTGTTCCTAAAGATTTTTCCTACACGGGGAACTATTAGATTTGGAACACGAGAAAAATTAAGTCCACGGTATATAAGCCCTTTTGACGTATTGGAAGGAATTGGGGACGTATCATATCGGTTGGCTTTACCACCATCTTTGGAAGGAGTTCATGATGTCTTTGATATTTTCCAGCTCCGCAAATATGTGCCAGATTCAAGTCATATATTAGATCATTCTGAAATTTCAGTGGGCCCAACATTACGCCTAGAACCAAAGCGTGTAGAACTTCTGGATCGAAGGTAAAAGATTCTCAAGAACAAGACTATTTCTCTGGTTCGAGTATTATGGAATAAAGACTTGTCAGGTGAATCTACCTGGGAAAGGGAGGATGACGTGCAAAGACAATATCCATATCTATTTGAGGACTAAGGTTAGTTCTAGTCTATGTTTTATTTATTTTCCTTGCCTCTTTTCTAATTACGATGACGAAATTTATATAAGGAGGGTAGAGTGTCATAACCTATTTTCAAAAAAATTCCTAAAATAAATATTATTTAGTTAAAATTTATTTTTATTATGTTTTTATTATTTTGCAATTTATCCCTCAAGAAACTATGTCAATTTCCTAAACTTAGAAATTTGCAATGTAATCCTTAAGGGAAATATTGCAATTACATAAATTTTCTTCTCACCTACTACCAAGGTGTCACTTGGTGGTTAAATGTATGGGTGACTCACCCATAAAACACCATCATTTGGTATTTAGGTTTATGGAATGGGGGAATGACCAGAAGTAAAATGAGAAGGGGGGTCCAATCCTCTTCATCTCCATCTCCATCTCCCTCTCATTGCTTCCTTTGTGGATGCTACTGATTCTACTACTACTGCGACTGCTGTTCTCTGCTACTGTCGGAATCACTGCCTTCCTGGTGCTGTCGCGGCTGCTGGTACGGGACCGTCGGTGCCGGACACCCCCATACGGTCATCCCATCATCATCATTCCCCTTGCTCTAGGTATAAAATTCCCCTTCTCATTATCTTTTAAGTCTTTCCTTTTCTTCCAATAGAAACCTAGATTAAATTCTTCTAGATGAGAAATTTAATTTGGATTATACACATGCCATCTTTGAGTTCTAGGTTGTAATTGGGAAGGAGTGAAGGAGAAACAAGAAGAATTTTTTAAATCAAGGAAAGAACCTAAATCTAGGCAAGCCCTTCCTCCTATTCTCAAAATTTATTCTTAATTTTGGCTTACTTGTTTGATTATCATGTTTAAGCTAAAACTTGAATTTTTGAAATTAATTATATTATTCCATAATTCATGATATTATATATTAATTATGAAATGTGGACACAAGACTTGGACACGGTATGAGACTCCACCCTAATTTTGTCTTGATGGATATATATATGACATGATTATGATAAATAAATACGATGAATTGTTATGGTATGATTTACAAATTTTGATTTTAATGCATGAGTATGAATTTATATATGTGATGCTCTAGGAAGTGATAATAAGGTTATGACTATGGAAAGCTTAAACATACATGGATACGTACTAGTTGTGATTAATAAAATTTTGTGAATATAGATGCTTGTACTTGTCTATATATATATATATATATATATATATATATATATATATATATATATATATATATATATATATATATATATATATATATATATATATTACATAAACACCTCTATGTAGTTTGACTTATTTTCTTGAGAAATGCATAAAGAGGTAGTTTTTTAAAAAAAAAATTAATATATATTAAATCTGTCTACATTAATATATATAAATATTTAGCTTGATTTATCTTAATTTATATTTAAAACAATTAATTACAAGTATCTATGTACTAGGGTAACTTAATATTATTTTCTATAAAGGTTAAAGCACTGATTTTATACTTTTAAGGATGATTTTGAAATAAAATCAATTTGAGTTTGATATATATATATATATATATATATATATATATATATATATATATATATATATATATATATATATATATATATATATATATATATATATATATATATATATATATATATATATATATATATATATATATATTCCTATGAAGAATTATCTCATTTTTTTTAAATGGAGTTATTTCAAAAATGGGAATTTTGTACCTTTTGCTAGTAATAGTACTACTACTTTGTGAAAATATTGATTTAAATTTTTATTTGTATATAACAATTAGTATATTTTAAAATGATCAATATCTTACAAAATATTTTCTATTTTATAAATTCTTATGAGTAGATTTTGGCTTGGATTATAAGTTTCACTACTCCTAATAGAATTATATATTTGAGTTTGGAATAATTTGAGTTGAGAACAATAACATGCAAGTGATTCTGAAATAAATTAAGCTATTGTACAATTTATTCATTGAGGTTTTTGCTTGTCATGATAAGAAATTTACAATTTTAATTCTTTTGTGCCTATATTTTTAAATGCGTGCGATACCGGTGTTGAGAGTTGCTCCACCGAAGGGGTCGGCGAACCTGAAAAATTTTACGGAGAGTTGCTTCGGGTTTGTTTATCAAATTTTGAAATTTTCGAAGTCCAAAATACAAATATCCAAGGAATTTTAGAGATAATCGTTTTCAGGAATCCGAATAAATGATTATTCTTTATTTCAAGTTATTAGAATTTTTAATTTAGGTTCAACCATAAAATTCTTAGATTATGAATTTTATTAAATTTTAGGACGCGTATGACACTTTGCATGTGAACATAAGAGCAACAAAAATAGCTTTTATTTATATTCATAGGTGAGGAGTATAATTTTCATGTCTTCGAATTTTTTTCTACCAAATGGAATAGCTCCGTTAGGCGTGATACGCTGAGTACACGAAACGAAATATATGTTTTTGTTGGATGTTTAACGTTTCCGCAAAGACGGAACGATTGCTAATGAGATATTCTTACAAAATGTGTAGTCTCTGACACACAATCCGAGATACGAAAATGGGACTAATAATAACCCAACTTAATTTAATTGTTAGGTAGGAATGATTATAATTTTTATACAATTGTATTGGGGTGGGATAGAATATTTGGATCACACCTTCGAACTCTTAGTAATATTAATTATTTTAAAAAGTAATGTTGATTAGTAGTTTTCTGGCATACATATGGCCATATGATGACCGAGGTGAGACTTAGCTCACTTATTTTCCATTGGATTCAAATTTTGAAAAAGATCAAATTCGACAATTGTATATGTCCAATGTTGACCTATGTTCTGAATTCTTGAAAAAGTTCAAGATATTCGACAATTAATTTTATTATCACATGATCCGAATTCTCTGAAATAAAGAAGAGATTCGATAATTATTTATATTATGTACTTATCACATCTTTGTGATTCAATGGTTATTATAGTGATACAATGATATCACGATACATGTGGGACTGAAATCTAAGCACTGTCAGCCAGAAAATTACCTGATCATGGGTATATGGGATTATTGTTGAGACAATAGGTGTTGATGGTGATCCAAAAGCGTTATCTAAATTTGTATTTGCATTTGCATATAGGAATCTTATTTTGGTGAGTTGTGTTTGTGATTTGGACACTTGTAGAACATGTTTAGTTAGGAATACAACCTCATATTTCAAGTTTACACTATAATTCTTCAAAACTTTATTTCTCTAAATTTTATTTATAGTTTTCTTCTACTTCATATTCATCTTTGATACTTATTTGTTCGTTCTTGATATAAGGGCTTGCTAGTTGTTCTGACGACCTAGTTTTTGTTTATTAGGAACTGAAGAAGATGGGAAAGAATTACTGCCTCTATATAGTATCGATGAAGTCGATGGTTGATGGGAGACAACCTTTGAGATAGTCAGCTTACTTCTTTTTCTATCCGAATATGTAAATTAAAGTTTTTGAAAAGACTCGGATATGTAAATATGGGATGTATAATATGTGGATATTCCAGAATGTTTGAGGAACAGAAGAGGATAACAAGAGAGCACGAGCAGATTCAAAAATATGACGATGTTTATGCTAAACTACTGCATTTTGTTCATGAGTTTAAGGACAGAACTGCTAAAAATGGTGTCATGAGATTGCAAGACACATCTCATCATAGTGGAGAGACACTCACGAGCACAATCAAAGCAAAATTTTTTAATCCTAGCATTGAATTGAATATAAATTATAGTAGTAAACGTCCTAAAAATGGTAGAAAGTTTAGAATGGTGACACATAAGATAGACTAAAGTATAACAAGTGTAATCATCAATACAGCTCATGTAGTAGAAAAATCAGTCATAGATGAGATATATAGGAGCAGCTCCCCATATGTCAGAGTGAACTATATCAAAAATACTATTAGATTTTGATAAACCCTTAGAAAAATTTAGGACTAAGTATTTTACCAACTTACAACCCGTACATGTGGATATAGAAGAGAAAGAACCACGTCCAAGAGCTCCACTGTAGAATAAAGTCTTTAGACGAGTTCTGAAATATGACCTAAATGTATGTGCCACAAGGCGACCAAAGACGTGACAATAGCAGCATGACTAGAACTCAAAGGTCGAGTTGATAGAAGATGGAAAAACTCTAAGTGGAACAACCGTCCTTTCCTACGAGCACGACCAATCATATGGCTCATATGAGGATCCTTAACAGAACATGTGAGAGAATAAAAAACAATAATAAATTCACTCTCACAAAGGCTACTAACTAATATGAGGTGTAAAGTGAGATGGGGAATATGTAAAACAAAATGAAGGCTCAAAGTTTCAGAAATAATAGAGCGAGATTGAGTGATGACCAACTGAGAACCATCAATTGTGTATTAAAAAGAAAAGAGGGATGGTAAAGATGTAATACTAGATAAAATACTAAGATCAAAAGTCATATGATGGGAAGAACCAGAGTCTAATATCCAAGAAGTAGACATACCAGTAGAGGCAGATACAGAGGAGCCAACAAAGACATGATGGTGCTGGACCTGAAACTCTAATAGAGTAAGATGATGTTGAATATCTGCCGATATCTGGGTACTATCAATAATGTGAGCCTGAGGTACCAGAGAGCGAGCCAAGGAATAATCTTTTGACTTTATCCGCTTAAAAATTTGAGTTCGTAAATGTGGATGACATGATTTTGACTGGCAATAATTCAACAGGGATTATAACTACTCAAAAGTACCTTCATCAGCTTAAAAAATTGAGTTCTTAAATGTGGATGAAATAAAAAATAATTATTAAATGGGTGACAAGGCTTATGAAAATGGAAACAAATTAGAATAGCCCATTGACGAGCATAGTAGGTGGTAGCATAATGACCAGATTTTTGGTAATAAGTACATGAAGGGCGAAAAGGCTTTGGAGGTCGGAGCACGAGTCTTTTCGAAAGTGAAAAACGAAAGAAAATTTCGGAAATGCTCAGATAAAGGTATCTTATTTTCGGGTTTTGGTTTTAATTTAAATTTAGTGGTGACTCGAACTTCCACTAAATTTTATCTTACTTTTGTCCATATATTTTTCTTTTGCACGTATGGTATCATAAAGTACCATCCAATTCATACAAGAGACATGGAAGCAAATAGAGGTGGGGCTCATGGTGTATAATGGGCCGATTTGGGCCAGCGTGTGGTCCGTACTGACCGGGTCTGATTGGATTCGGATCGGGACGGATCGGTCCGATCCGATCGGAACCGGCTCATATTTGGGTCGGTCCGACCCGAATCTCTTTTTTTAATTCTATATATAAGTTATATATATATATAATAAGTTAATAAATATAAATATAAATATAAATATAAATATAAATATAAAATTTTAGATTATATACATATGTTAATATATAAGTCATTTGTTATTTTTTATTTTTATTTTTATATGTTTTATATATATTTTTGTTAAGATTTTTATATATAAGTTATAATTAATAAATAGATGATATATTTGATTTAATTAATGAGATAATAGAAAAAAGATTTGATTTAATTAATGAGATCCTTTCCATAACCAAAAATATTAAATGTAAACAACACTTATCCTAGTATAAATAAACAAACACTTAATTGAGGCAAAATTTTATTAATGACTCATATTAATATTACTAATTCATACGAATATTAGAAATAAGATAAATTTTTTAATATATATTATTTTTGTTACATAAGCATGCAACCTATATTTAAGTTTCAGCTTTTCAACCTCTCTTCAAAATTTAGTTGTATTACTACAAATAAAAATTTATAGAGAGACTGAAAGCTGAAACTCAAACAAAGATTGCATGACTTATCAAACAATAATAAAATATATTAAAAATGGTACATTTTTAGAAAAAAAATACAAGATAACTAGATATCCATACACATTTTCAAATGCCTATGTAGCTTTCTTGTATAATAGTTATGGTCTCATTTGAGTCGTTTCCTACAACGCAAGCATTCAACAAGAACTATATTCAAGTATCTTCTTTCCATATAGCGCTCATTGTAAACTCCGCTAAGATGATGTCAAATTTTCGATTCAAACTCTTGTTTCGGTGCGGATTAAGATTGCGATGCGGGCTGAGGTTGCTGATCTTGCAGTTGCTATAGTGGTTGATCTTTTTCCATAATATTAACTAGCCTTTTCACACTATATTGTTTCAAAATTTAGTAAGAAAGAGAAACAATTTCGTTGTGGTTAATTTTCATAAATTATGACATATTTATAGAATTTTTTGGATGCAAAATGACCCTCAATATCTCTAAAATATAGTTGTTATGAGGATATTTTGATCATTTTGAATGAATGACCAAAATATTCCTAAAATGCCAAAATACAGCCACCAAAACGGGAGTATTTTGATCAAAATATCCCCAAAGGATATATTAGAAAGAAAAAAAATCGGATTAGACCGGACATAGACCAGGCTTGGACCGGGCCGATCTTATCGGATTTTTCTGGATTTACCCGGACCGCACCCGCAAGGACGACTGGCCGGACTTAGAAAAACTGGCTCCAGTCCGGATCCGCAGAAGTGTTGGGCCAAACCGGACCGATCCGTTAATCAGATTGGACTGACCCAGATTGATGTTGACCAAACCGGATTCGAGCCAGGTTCGTACTGACCGGCCATTATACACCATGAGGTGGGGCTCCTTCTTGTAAACAGATGTGGTGCATTTTTAAGTACAAAATATTATAAGCAGAATTACCAAACCCCATTGTCTTGGCAAAGGCCAAGTTGTCGGCTTCAAATTTCGGCTGTTATATATTTTCGCGACAAGACCAATTTGAAAAATATGCTTTCAAGTTGTCAGCTACTGGTTCATTGATAGACGAAAAACAGAGCATCAGGTGAAGGGTCAACGCTGAGTTTGAAAATTGTCTGACGACGACGACTTCAAGTTTCCACGTTGAAGACTATAAAGTGCATGGATTAAAAAAAACAGACTAATAGTATGAAATAAATCAATAATATTAATTTTATTAATTGATAATATAAAATTTTATATCATTATATGAATATATTATATATACAGAGAAGTAGAGATAAAAATATAAATCCAAAAAAAGATACAATCTAAATCTAGTATAATCAAAATAATATCAAATGAACA
The DNA here is from genome assembly GCA_036927795.1 of Iris macrosiphon. Classification (NCBI taxonomy): domain Eukaryota; kingdom Viridiplantae; phylum Streptophyta; class Magnoliopsida; order Asparagales; family Iridaceae; genus Iris; species Iris macrosiphon. The sequence continues at coordinate 163,117,087 of JAYESA010000013.1, read as the reverse complement.
GGAAAGATTTCAGGCGGCGGGAGCGGCAGCGGCGAAGTTGTGGGACATTGGTTTGGTGAGCATGAGGGGAATGTGGTCCTTGGTGATCTCCTCCCACTGCTCTGCCGCATCGTCGTCGTCGTCGTCGGGGCCGAGGCTGATGCAGGAGCAGAGTTCCAGCGAGACGAAGAAGGCGGTGGCGACGCTCGTCCACAGCCTGTGGGACAAGCGGTAGAGCTTGTCGCAAGAAAAGAATCCCGAGTTCTCCATTGATATCAATGAGATTAATGGGAAGGAGGTTTTTATATATAGAGACAAGGTGCTGACTATAGGTTTCCTTGTTTATTACACGATTCTCTGTAAGGGTTTTTTCTAGAATTTTTCTATACAAGAGACTTAAATAATGAAAATACAATTATTATTATTATTATTATTATTATTATTATTAGGGTGTCTTTATTGACATTCCTAAAATGTTATCTTGAACTACTTTTTAATTTTCTATCATTTAAATTAAAAATATGTTAAGAGTGCAGGATAATATTTTAAAATATTGACACATCTTAAAATGTTCACTAATTAATGTCATAGTTAATGCAGGAGCAGATTGAGAAATTAGATGATAAAAATTAAAGAAAGTGCATAATGATATTTTAGGAATGCCATTAACGACATCCTATTATTATTATTATTAGTTCGGATCTTTTCAATAAATCTCAGACGACCTAACAATCAAATCATTTCCTAATTTATTTAATCAAAGAAATTTTCTTTTGCAACCGTCTCGTTTGGTTTACGAAAAGAAAAGAAATTTTAATTTTTTTATTATTTTCTCTCCTTTGAGAAATTATAATTTCTATCGACTTTCTTTTTTTGTGGGAGAAAAGTGAATACTTACTATAGGATAAAAAAAAAAAATTTGGACGTTTGGTTTCGTATACGAAATTTTTTTAATAGCAAATTTCATATGAAGAGAAGAATTTACAGCAAATTTCAAATGAGAGGAAAGAATTATAACTGATTTGCATCAGAGAGAACATTTTTTTATAAAATTATAAATAAATGGATGGTCCCACCCTCTTTTTTTGTATGTGACGTCAGTGCAACTAGCGCCAATTTATTTGCTCTAGACTATATATATACTAGTTTATTTGCGCCGGTTTATTTGCTCCAGTTTTTTTTTGTCCGTAGGATGTGGCCTAGTGGTAGCACCGGGAGGCCCCGGGGCAGGACGCCTCCCCTTGGCACTTGTGGCCAAGCCTTAGGAAGGACAAAAAAATTTTATATATATATATATATATATATATATATATATATATATATATATATATATATATAAAGGGATATGAGCCATAGACTCATATTTCTACATGAGCCAATGCACATGTGGACCAATAGGAATGGAGTGTACTAGTACACATGGGTGCACCCATGTTTACTAGTACACTCCATTTCTATTGGTCCATATTGTCATGACCCGATTCCGTAGAATCGTTTGAGGCGTCCCCCGAATCGTGACCGTCGTGCGGGCCTGGGGTTGCGCCCGCACAAGGCTTTAATGATTTGCATAGCAAGCACATATTCAGAGTACGCAGATAAATTGAAACACAGATTAAAACATGGAAAAGTTCTCTTTATTGATAATGAACATCTATTACAAACTCTTGAACGAGTCAGCTAATATGCCGAACGGCTTACAAAAGAGATGACTCAAAATGAGGTAGCAGTCTTGTACATTATATCCCTTTACTAAACTTCAAAAGATATAGACCTCCTGGCTGGAGGATAGCTTTGCCACGGAGCTGCATTTGTGTATGAAGAGTTGCAAGCTCCGGTCTTCAAAATGCTTCAAGGGCGCGGTGAAGGTGCGCTAACAGCTGGACTGGATTCGGGAAGACGACTTCGGCTCCTCGCTCGGTTCGCCTTGGTGCGGAGAACCTGTTTCAACGAGGGTCAGCATGTCAAAATATACTGGTGAAGGTGAGCAAGCCGAACTATACCAATCAACACGTTGTTTAAATGAAGCATGCATATTTGTGGGTTTCTATCTTGCCTTAGTTCATTTACAAGTAAGCAGCATATAGAATTTACTGAATTGAACGTGCCACCGTTCGGTGGATTTTACCTGTGTCACGCCCCAGTCCCAAAATGCCGAAGGACTGGACACGTGGTAATGGCCAGCAGCACGTACCGATGGACAACCCAATTTAATGGATCCATCAGGGCATGCTTAAGCTGTAGTCTAACAGGAAATAAAGCAAATGTTACAAGTCCTAGGTTATTCTAATCTCATCCACAACAGATAAACACAGATTAAATGCCAGAAATAATGCAATAGAATAAATAAGCAAATCTCAATAAGTATCTCGGGAAACAATCCGAGAATATGTCTGGTACAACAAATACAAATAGACAGGAAATAATCAACTGAAAAATAGAAAAACTGAGTATGTAGAGCCGGTACTCAGGAGAAGTCTTCGGCCACTATCTCGTCCTCGGTTCCTGGTTCTGCTCCAAGGAGTGCTCATATTCCGTACACCTCGGGGTAGATCTCTTTAGCTATTCCTGGGGACATAATCCGGATCCAGGTCCTCAGGGGACAGCAAGGTACAGAAAATACAAGCCAAAATAAATGTAGTACAGCAGATAAATAAATAAGAGGGTAAGCTATATAACCAACTTATGTGATATGCAAGTTGAGAGCATCACTAGAACTCAGGCTGAAGCCACTCCAAGCTCTGTTTCGGGGAGCCGGTAGCAGCAATAACTATGAATTATACTATGAAATATACTATGTTTTGTATATATGAGATCAGCCTGTAGCCTGTGTGTCTCTCCCCACCCAATGTAATCCTACGTCTCATGTCCACGATGTCTCATGTCCATGTCACGCACGATTATAACTAATACAGCAAGTCTGATAGCTATGATTCAAATGTCTATGAATATAATGTCTATGTCATAAAACATGCATCCTATACAGAATCACCTTGAATGTCTCAGGAAGACTCTGTCTCATGAAGTAGTGTCAAGTATCTTGGGTTCTGGTGTACTTTGATAAGACAAGTACGAGAATTATCGGGTCTCGATATCCATGTCTATGTGACGTTACACAACTCCGCGTACGGAGTTGGCACCCGACTGGTAATCGGACGCTAAGTAAAGCCACTCGGTCCTGGGTTTTAACAGTTAAACAGGTTTATATGTATTTAAACAAGAATTCAGGCAAGTTCTATAACAGGAATTACTGCAAATTGACAAGCTTTACTTGCCCACTGATGTATAAACAAGTCAAGGAAAATAAGTGGCAAGCTGCAGGGTTTGGCAAGGTACACTTGCCTGTGGTTCCGGTTCCAATTGCGGCTCTGACTTCAGCGGGAATTGCAGGCGGTACTCCGGTTGCTGAAACAAACATCACCATCAGATCCAAAAAATATTAATCAGCTAGAAACGCCTGTCCTTGAGTCCAATTTGGAGACAAGGGCAAAAACGGTAATTTCGGGTCAAAACGGGGTCCACATGTGGGCCCGCTTTGCACCGAAAAATGTGTCAGGGTCAAAGGTCTCCAAATTCACCAAACTTAGTGTCAACAGGTCAGGAATGATGATACGAACCCAACGAAACTTCCAGAATTAGATTCTGATGAGCCGATCACAAAATCGCCCGTCGAGCGGGGCCTGTGGGGCCCACGACACGCGATTTCGTTAATGTTCTCAGAATCGAACCAAACTTGGGTCACAGGACCAGCGTATCGCTACGAGTCCGATGGCGTAAGTTTCTTTTCAATGCGACTTGTGTACACAAAGTTAGGTCACGATTCAGAAAAGTCGAATACGGGGTGGTGTCCGCGGATACGCGTTGATTCCGGTGTGCTCGTACATCCGAATCAACTTCTGCAAAAACCCACACGTCCGTATCAACGACGCACACGTATCTGTAAAGACAGCGCGCGACCAAGTCGTCCCGTTTGGCGGGGCGTACCCAGTTCTGGGGTAAATCGGGGCATTATTTTTTCCTATTTTTGGATCGCGGTGTGCGATCGCCACAGGACGTGATGCCCCGAGCGGGTTGCCCGGGCATCGAGAGGGTCATGCAGGCTTCGCGATGCAAAAGACGGAATCAAAAACGGGGTTACGAGCTGAAAGATACACGTACCTGAACAGGGTCCAAAAACTGGGGTTTAACCGTGTCCGACACGACACAGGACACTGTGTCCTGTGTCCGACATAGGGGAAAAATTAGGGTTAGGGTTAGGGTCTGCGGAGCTCAGGCGGAGGGCCGGCCGGCCGGAGGCGCTGGGGTAAGCGCTGGCCGCGGGAGGCGACGATGGCTGACGGCGGCGGCGCGTGGCAGTCGGCCGGAGGAGGCGGAGTCCGGGCACGGGGCGGCTCTCGGCTGCTGCTGCGGCTTGCTCATCGAGGAGAGGAGGAGCGAGGTGTCTGGGCTGGGCAGGGTGGTGCGGCGGCGGTGGCGACGAGTCCGGACGGCGCTGCACGGCGGGGAGGCGGGCTGCGGTGGCGAGCGGTGGCTATGGCGGCTAGGGCTGGCTGTGGGAGGGGATAGAAGGAGGAGGAGGTGGTTTTATAGGGCTGGAGGGGAGCTGGTGGCGCCGGGCAAGGCGGAGGGAGTGGCGGAGAAGGCAGAGCCGCGGGGGGGGGGGTCGTGGGGTGAGGCACGGGCGGAGCGGAGCGGAGCCGCCGGCGGAAGACGCGGGCACGGGGGCTTCGTGGGGGAGACGGTTCTGCCGGGTCGGGTCCCGGGTCGGGTTGCGGGTTGGGTGGACCCGCCCGACCCGCTAGGCTCGACGGGCTGGGCCGGCCTGTGGGCCGCGGTTGGGCCGGGCGGCTGTGGGCTGGGAATTAGGGTAAAAATAACAAATAAATAGTTTAATAAATAAATAATTAAATAAATAGTCTTTAGGTGTTTTAAAATAGGTCCGGGGCCCGATAAATTCCAAAAAAATTACCCTAAGTCCAGTTTTTCATTTTACACCAAAAAATATTATTTTGATAATATTTTAATATTGTTTATTATCTACTAAAAATTATTTAATATTTAAAACCCTGATTTTAATTACAGAAAAATACCAGAAAATTCCAGAAAATTGAGAAAAATCCAAATTTAAAAATTTTGAAAAATGAGGGGTTTACAATCTATCCCCCTTAAGAGGATTGCGTCCTCGCAATCAAAGAGTAACCGGTCAGCCGAGATGACACGGTTGCAAGTATCGTTCGAAACACATCACAAGATACTTAGGAAAATACTGTTTTCCTAAGAATGAAAGTTATGCACTTTCCAGAGAAAAATCTAGTTAAAGCAAAAGATCTTCAACTTTAGAAAACTAGGTTATTATTAACAAGTTGCAAATTACTAGGTTGGGGCTGAGGTCACGAACCAATAGGCACGAGCTAAAACAACACTAGAAACGAATAACTACGAATCACTTACGTGCATTAGCGTCCTGCACAGTCATCGCATAAGCTTGTCCTCGTCCTTGTGGTAGATTCCTCTGCTGCTGCTGGGCTTACTGGAAGAGTGCTGCTTGAGGTGCCAGAGGTGGCCTCGGTGCTGGTAAAGCTGGTTGGGTTGCCCTTGGTGCTCCATCTCTATGCTGAGGACAGTCCTTGGCTATGTGTTGATTAGTGCCGCAAATCAAGCATAATCCCAACTTGCGTCTGCAGTCCTTCTCGACATGGCCTATCTTGCCGCAGTAGTGACAGGCAGGAAGGGTCTGCGAAGCTGTCCTGGGTGGCTGGTTCGTATGAGATCTCTTTGCAGATTCTCCCGGTGATGCTCTGTCTGGTATGGAGGTGATTGGCCGCTTGTGGCGAGACTCTCTCCTGGTGACGCGTTCCATGCGTCGGGCTGCAGCGAGAACGTCCGAGTAGGAGGTAGGTGCGACGGATCCGATGAGTCTCTGTAGCTCGAAGTTCAGTCCGTCGAAGAACTTCTCGGCCTTCTCTTCCTCTGTCGGGATCAGGGTGGGGGCGAAGCGGCTCAGACGAATGAATTCTGCGTTATACTCTTCCACCGTCATAGAGTCCTGAGTGAGGCGATTGAACTTGTCCTGCAGTTATGATCGTGCGATAGCCGGAATGTACATCTCCTGAAAGAGTCTGGAAAACTCTTCCTAAGTGACTCGGTCTGGTCCGAGTCGTGCCTCCTCAGACAACCACCAGTGGTGCGCGTTGCCTGTCAATTGCATTCGGACGGCAGTCATCCAGCGTTCCCGTGGAAGCTCAGTTGCTTCAAGTTGATGCCGAATGTTGGTGAGCCATTCATGAACTTCTGTGGGCTCCTCCTTGCCAGAAAAAGTACGGGGCTTCAGTTGGCGGAAGTCAGTGATAGAGCCCGTAGATGGCCGTCGAGCTGTTAGGTTGGCCTGTTCCAGTGCAGTTACGATGTTGCTTCTCAAGAAATTAGCCTCGCGGAGTTGAGCCTCGTGTTGGACTTGTTACTGGGCTTGCATCATTGCATAGATCATTTGGAATATCTGTTGCCCGTCAATTGGCTGTCCTTGTGGGAGTACGGGCGTTGGTGGAATGAACTGCGAGGAGGCGGGATGTCATCGCGCCGAAATCTGGAGGTAGGTTGATCTGCCTGCTGGCTCTGTTGAGTTGATGGAACTCCTTCGACTGGTGTCACTTCGTCGTCATAGGTGACACCTGTAGCTTGTGGTATTCCGGCGGGAGTCTCGTTGCACTCTTGTGGGTCTATTTCCCTGCATCCAAAATAAACAATAAGAGGCGCACAGGAATCAAGGCAGGATGCAAGTCAATAAATTAATTCGAATAGATTTCAAGAACGATTCAAGCAAGGGGATGAGATCCTAAAACTTATCCTATTTTATTGCAGGCCTGTTCGGTCCCTAAGTTGAAATCGAACAATTTAGTCGTTGACCTGCATGGGCCACCACAAAAACCATGTCACGCCCCAGTCCCAAAATGCCGAGGGACTGGACACGTGGCAATGGCCAGCAGCACGCACCGATGGACAACCCAATTTAATGGATCCATCAGGGCATGCTTAAGCTGTAGTCTAACAGGAAATAAAGCAAATGTTACAAGTCCCAGGTTATTCTAATCTCATCCACAACAGATAAACACAGATTAAATGCCAGAAATAATGCAATAGAATAAATAAGCAAATCTCAATAAGTATCTCGGAAAATAATCCGAGAATATGTCTGGTACAACAAATACAAATAGACAGGAAATAATCAACTTAAAAATAGAAATACTGAGTATGTAGAGCCGGTACTCAGGAGAAGTCTTCGGCCACTATCTCGTCCTCGGTTCCTGGTTCTGCTCCAAGGAGTGCTCATATTCCGTACACCTCGGGGTAGATCTCTTCAGCTATTCCTGGGGACATAATTCGGATCCAGGTCCTCAGGGGACAACAAGGTACAGAAAATACGAGCCAAAATAAATGCAGTACAGCAGATAAATAAATAAGAGGGTAAGCTATGTAACCAACTTATGTGATATGCAAGTTGAGAGCATCACTAGAACTCAGGCTGAAGCCACTACAAGCTCTGTGTCGGGGAGCCGGTAACAGCAATAACTATGAATTATACTATAAAATATACTATGTTATATATATATGAGATCAGCCTGTAGCCTGTGTGTCTCTCCCCACCCAATGTAATCCCACGTTTCATGTCCACGATGCCTCATGTCCATGTCACGCATGATTATAACTAATGCAGCAAGTCTGATAGCTATGATTCAAATGTCTATGAATGTAATGTCTATGTCATAAAACATGCATCCTATACAGAATCACCTTGAATGTCTCAGGAAGACTCTGTCTCATGAAGTAGTGTCAAGTGTCTTGGGTTCTGGTGTACTTTGATAAGACAAGTACGAGAATTATCGGGTCTCGATATCCATGTCTATGTGACGTTACACAACTCCGCGTACGGAGTTGGCACCCGACTGGTAATCGGACGCTAAGTAAAGCCACTCGGTCCTGGGTTTTAACAGTTAAACAGGTTTATATGTATTTAAACAAGAATTCAGGCAAGTTCTATAACAGGAATTACTGCGAATTGACAAGCTTTACTTGCCCACTGATGTATAAACAAGTCAAAGAAAATAAGTGGCAAGCTGCAGGGTTTGGCAAGGTACACTTGCCTGTGGTTCCGGTTCCAATTGCGGCTCTGACTTCAGCGGGAATTGCAGGCGGTACTCCGGTTGCTGAAACAAACATCACCATCAGATCCAAAAAATATTAATCAGCTAGAAACGCCTGTCCTTGAGTCCAATTTGGAGACAAGGACAAAAACGACAATTTTGGGTCAAAACGGGGTCCACATGTGGGCCCGCTTTGCACCAAAAAATGTGTCAGGGTCAAAGGTCTCCAAATTCACCAAACTTAGTGTCAACAGGTCAGGAACGATGATACGAACCCAACGGAACTTCCAGAATTGGATTCCGATGAGCCGATCACAAAATCGCCCGTCGAGCGGGGCCTGTAGGGCCCACGACACGCAATTTTGTCAACGTTCTCAGAATCAAACCAAACTTGGGTCAAAGGACCAGCGTATCGCTACGAGTCCGATGGCGCAAGTTTCGTTTCAATCCGACGTATGTACACAAAGTTAGGTCACGATTCAGAAAAGTCGAATACGGGACGGTGTTCGCGGATACGCGTTGATTCCGGTGTGCTAGTACATCCGAATCAACTTTTGCGAAAACCCACACGTCCGTATCAACGACGTACACGTATCTGTGAAGACCGCGCACGACCAAGTCGTCCAGTTTGGCGGGGCGTACCCAGTTCCGGGGTGAATCGGGGCATTATTTTTTCCTGTTTTTGGATCGCGGTGTGCGATCGCCACAGGACGCGATGCCCCGAGCGGGTTGCCCGGGCACCGAGAGGGTCACGCAGGCTTCGCGATGCAAAAGACGGAATTTAAAATGGGGTTACGAGCTGAAAGATACACGTACCTGAACAGGGTCCAAAAATCGGGGTTTAACCGTGTCTGACACGACACAGGATACTGTGTCCTGTGTCCGACACAGGAGAAAAATTAGGGTTAGGGTTAGGGTCTGCGGAGCTCAGGCGGAGGGGCGATTGGCCGGAGGCGTTGGTGGCAGCGCTGGCGGCGGGAGGCGACGCTGGCTGACGACGGCGGCGCGTGGCAGTCGGCCGGAGGCGGCGGAGTCCGGGCACGGGGCGGCTCTCGGCTGCTGCTGCAGCTTGCTCATCGAGGAGAGGAGGAGGGAGGTGGCTGGGCTGGGCAGGGTGGTGCGGCGGCGGTGGCGACGAGTCCGGGCGGCGCTGCACGGCGGGGAGGCGGGCTGCGGTGGCGAGCGGTGGATATGGCTGGCTGTGGGGGGGATAGAAGGAGGAGGAGGTGGTTTTATAGGACTGGAGGGGAGCTGGTGGCGCCGGGCAAGGCGGAGGGAGTGGCGGAGAAGGCGGAGCCGCGGGGGGGGTCGTAGGGTGAGGCGCGGGGCGGAGCAGAGCGGAGCCGCCGGCGGAAGACGCTGGCACGGGGGCTTCGTGGGAGAGACGTGTCTGCCGGGTCGAGTTGCGGGTTGGGTGGACCCGCCCGACCCGCTAGGCTCGACGGGCTGGGCCGGCCTGTGGGCCGCGGTTGGGCCGGGCTGCTGTGGGCTGGGAATTAGGGTAAAAATAACAAATAAATAGTTTAATATATAAATAATTAAATAAATAGTCTTTAGGTGTTTTAAAATAGGTCCGGGGCCCGATAAATTCCAAAAAAATTACCCTAAGTCCAGTTTTTTATTTTACACCCAAAAATATTATTTTGATAATATTTTAATATTGTTTATTATCTATTAAAAATCATTTAATATTTAAAACCCTGATTTTAATTACAGAAAAATACCAAAAAATTCCAGAAAATTGAGAAAAATCCAAAATTAAAAATTTTGGAAAATCAGGGGGTTTACAACCTGCCCGTCTGAATAACCTGCACAATACTTACCATGCCTTCCCTGCCACGAAGACACAAGTTAGTTTGCAACAGGTTTTAATATACATAGTGGATATAGTCATGGACAAGGATGGGATGCAACGATAAACACAGGATGCGTTGCAAGCCGTCCAGTCCGCACACGATGACTATGCCACAGGTGATCACTGGCTTGGTAGCCATAATGGACTAGTCATGGACTAGGATAGCATGCAACGAGAGCTCATAATGGATACACGATAAACACACGATGCGTTGCAAGCCATCCAGTCCGTACACGATGACTACACACGAAGTTCCGCCCGGATCGAATCGGTGCCAGTGCCCCAGCGACCGTCCGCAGAACTTATACCCTTGTGCATAAGTTGTCCATGATCGAACACATGATGTTTAGTTAACTTATCCATTCACGCAGTAGAGGCAACACGAGTAATGCATAGATATGATGCATTGATAGCACAATTATAGAAGAAGATATATTCTAACTAAAATTGAGGCATATGATGAACATTCCGAACGAACAAGCATGCAAGTAAGTAACCGTTCACAAGTTTGTTTGACAAGCAGTATTAACCAAGTCTATTCTCTTTTATCTTGGTTTCTTTTATTATTACTTGGTATCGTTTGATCGGGGCAAAGGAGTGAAGCTTGGAAGCAGGGCTAGCTAATCGGGTTGGTAGCCACTCACTTAGATTTTGGAAGGAAGAAGGAAAGAGGCGCTTCACGACTCCGCTCGTAAGCCGCCTACTGCTCATTCACCTGCACACGAACAGCTCGATTAATACTTCTTCCTCTCTTTCCAATCTCAGAATAGAAGTGCAAGTGAATGAACGAAAATAATGAAAACCATCAAAACCGTTCAAGGAAAACAAGCAAATCCCAAAACCAACTCAAATCACGAAAGAAACAAGCGACATCGAAAACTGAGGCAATAAAAGATAGCAGCGAAGAGGTCCCTCCTGACTCTGCCGCTAAGCCGATCCTTGGGGCACGGTCCACTGAATATGGGAATCGATTCCGAAGAAACAAATTCATAACGAGGACGAGTTCTTAATTCAATCTATCCCGATCGAACGATACCGTCTTGTGTTTCTTAGCCGCGCTCTCCGCACCGGGAGAACGGGCGCTACACACATGTGCATGGCTCATTTAGAAAAATGAACAATATGGCTCATATCCCATTTATCCATGTACCGTTTACACATGTAGGAATATGAGCCTATGGCTCATATAGAATAGATTCATACATCCCATGTGCACTCATGTGCACTAGTACACTATATTTCTATTGGTCCACATGTGCAAATGTGTCTTAGAAACAACTTAAATAAGTCGTTTAAGCAGTATGTACATCATCACCATTTAATTTTTTTTAAATTAATTTTTTTTTACTATAGTAGTTCCCTCCTTACGTATTTGAAAAAAAATTAAAAACCAAAAATCCTTCTAACTACATGAACATGTATAAATCTTAAAATATATTCAATATTTAAATTATATTTTAACTAACTAAATGATATTATCTAACTAAATACATATCCAAAATTCTAAAAATATATTTATAATAAATCATAATTAACATATATTCGAATCATATGTAAAATATTCTAACATAATTTAAATTACTATTTTTTTAATAATATGATAGACTTTTTTTACATACAACGCGCATGAAAATAAGTAGTTATATATATATATATATATATATATATATATATATATATATATATATATATATATATATATATATATATATATATATTTGGTCATTAAGGTGAACCTAGTCATTTGTATTTGAAAAATAATGGGAAAGAACTCTACCAGCATGTTCTAAACGTCAACGACTCAAAAACAGTACATAGCCAGGGCCGGCTCATCCTATAGGCAAAGGAAGCAGTTGCCTCGGGCCCAACTTTTTTAGGGGTCACAAAAATATCAAATATTATATATATATATATATATATATATATATATATATATATATATATATATATATATATATATATATATATATACATACTTGTCATAACCTATTTTCAAAATAATTTTTAAAATTAATATTATTTATTAAAAATTTATTGTTATTATATTTTTATTACTTTGCAATTTAGCCCTCAAGAAACCATGTCAATTTTCTAAACTTAGAAGTTTGTAATGTAATCCTTAAGGTAAATATTGCAATTACATAAAATTTCTTCTCACCTACTACCAAAGTGTCACTTGGTGGTTGAATGTATAGGTCACCCACCCATAAAACACCATCATTTGGTGTTTAGGTTTATGAAATAGGGGAATGACCAGAAGTAAAAGGAGAGGGGGAGGGGGGGTCCTGTCCTCTTCACCTCTCTCTTTTCATCTCCATCTCCCTCTCCTTGCTTCTTCTGAGGCTGCTATTGATTCTACTGTTGTTGCGGCTGCTGTTCTCTGCTGCTGCTGCAACCACTGCTTTGTTGCTGCTGTCGCGGCTGCTGTTGCGGGACCGCCGATCGCCGTCCCCGGCCACCCCCATCTGGTCATCCCATCATCATCATTCTCCTTGTTCTAGGTATAAAATTCTTCTTTTCATTATCTTTTAAGTCTTTTCTTATCTTCCAATAGAAACCTAGGTTAAATTCTTCTAGATGAGGAATTTAATTTGGATCATACACATGCCATCTTTGTGTTCTAGGTTGTAATTGAGAATGAGTGAAGGAGAAACAAGAAGAATTTTTCAAATCAAGGAAAGAACCTAAAGCTAGGCAAGCCCTTCATGCTCTTCTCAAAATCTATTCTCAATTTTGGCTTACTTGTTTGATTATCATGTTTAAACCAAAACTTGATTTCTAAAATTAATTATATTATTCTGAAATTCATGATATTCTATATTAATTATGAAATGTAGACACAAGAGTTAGACACTGTATGAAATAACGACTCCAGCCTAATTTTGTCTTGATGGATATATATATATATATATATATATATATATATATATATATATATATATATATATATATATATATATATATATATATATATATATATATATATGACATGATTATGATAAATAAATACAAGAAATTGTTATGGTATGATTTACAAATTTTGATTTTGAAGCATGAGTATGAATTTATATATGTGATGCTCTAAGAAGTGATAATAAGGTTATGACTATGGGAAGCTTAAACATACATGGAGATACATACTAGTTGTGATTATTATAAATTTGTGAATATAGATGCTTGTACTTGTCTAACTAACTAACTAAATATATATATATATATATATATATATATATATATATATATATATATATATATATATTACTTAAATACCTCTATGTAGTTTGACTTATTTTCTTGAGAAATGCATAAAGAGGTAGTTTTTTTTTTCACAAAAATTTGATATATATTAAAATTGTCCAAATTTAATATATATAAATATTTAGCTTGATTTATCTTAAATTATAGTTAAAACAAGTAATTACAAGTAACTATGTACTAGGGTAACTTAATATTATTTTCTATAAAGGTTAAAGCATTGATTTTATACTTTTAAGGATAATTTTGAAATAAAATCAATTTGAGTTTGATATATATATATATATATATATATATATATATATATATATATATATATATATATATATATATATATATATGAAGAATTATCTCTATTTTTTCTCTATTTTTTAAAATTTTGGGAGTTATTTCAAAAATGGGGATTTTTTACCTTTTGCTGGTAATAGTACTACTTTGTGAAAATATTGATTTAAAATTATATTTGTATATAAAAATTAGTATATTTTAAAATGATAAATATCTTACAAAATATTTTCTATTTTTAAAATTTTTATGAGTAGACTTTGGCTTGGATCCTAGTTTCACTACTCCTAATAGAATTGTATATTTAAGTTTGGAATAATTTGAGTTGAGAACAATAGCATGCAAGCGATTATAGAATAAATTAAGCTATTATACAGTTTAGTCATTGAGATTTTTGCTTGTCAAGGTAAACATTTTTAATTCTTTTGTACCTATATTTTTAAATGTGTGCGATACCGGTATTGAGAGTTGCTCCACCGAAGGGGTCGGCGAACCCGAGAAATTCTACGAAGAGTTGCCCCGGGTCTGTTTATCAAATTGTGAAATTTTTGAACTCCAAAATACAAAGGAGACTCTGCCAAAATTTTCAAGATATTTTAGAGATAATCGTTTTCAGGAATCCGAATAAATGATTATTCTTTATTTCAAGTTATTAGAATTTTTAATTTAGGTTCAACCATAAAATTCTTAGATTATAAATTTTATTAAATTTTAGGACAAGTAGGACACTTTGCACGTGCACATAAGAGCAACAAAAATAGCTTTTATTTATATTCCAAGGTAAGGAGTATAATTTCCATATATTCGTAAATTTTCCTACCAAATGGAATAGCTCCGTTAGGCATGATACGCTGAGTACACAAAACAAAATATATATTTTTATTGGATGTTTAACGTTTTCGCAAAGATGGAACGATTGCTAATGAGATATTCTTGCAAAATGTGTAGTCTCTGACACACAAGCCGAGATACAAAAACGGGACTAATAATAACCCTACTTAATTTGATTGTTATATAGGAATGATTATAATTTTATAGAATTGCAATGTGGTGGGAGAGAATATTTGGATCACACCGTCGAACTCTTTGCATATTAATTATTTTAAAAAGTAATGTTGATTAGTAGTTTTTAGGCATACGTATGGCCATATGATGACCAAGGTGAGACTTAGCTCACTTATTTTTCATTGGATCCAAATTTTAAAAAAGATCAAATTCGACAATTGTATATGTTCAATTTTGACCTATGTTTCGAATTCTTGGAAAAGTTCAAGATATTCGACAATTGAATTTATTATCACATGATCTGAATTCTCTGAAATAAAGAAGAGATTCAACAATTGTTTATATCATGTGCTTATCACATCTTTGTGATTCAATGGTTATTATAGTGATATAATGATATCACGATACCTGTGGGACTGAAATCTAAACATCGTCCGCCAAAAAATTACCTGATCGCGGGTATATAGGAATATTATTGAGACAATAGGTGTTGATGGTAATCCAAAAGCGTTCTCTAAATTTGGATTTGCATATAGGAATCTTGTTTTGGTGAGTTGTGTTTGTGATTTTGTGATTTGGACACTTGTAGAACATGTTTAGTTAGGAATACAAAACCTCATATTTCAAGTTTACACTATAATTCTTCAAAACTTTATTTCTCTAATTTTTTTTTATAGTTTTCTTCTACTTCATATTCATCTTTGATACTTATTTGTTCGTTTTTCATATAAGGGCTTGATAGTCGTTCTGACGACCTAATTTTTGTTCATTAGGAACTGAAAAAGATGGGGAAGAATTATTGCCTCTATATAGTATCGATGAAGTCGATGGTTGATGGGAGACAACCTTTGGGATAGTCAGCTTACTTCTTTCTATATCTGAATATGTAAATTAATGTTTTTAAAAATACTCGAATATGTAAATATGGGATATATAATATATGGATATTATAGAATGTATCTTTATTGTCTTGTACTTTATCCTAGAACCTACAAGCAAAAATCACAAGTATGATACCAAAAGTATTGTATAGGTGTGTAGCCTGAAGATATATTATTATACTCGGATCTCGTACTTCGGGAATCGGGGCGTGACACATCTTTTAGTGGTGGCCCATGCAGGTCGTCTTCCTAGTGCTATAAGTTTTCTAGAACCAAACCTATATGAATCATATACCTGAACAAGTTTAAGGATTCTAAAAAGGTTGAAATTTATGACTTTGGAAGACAAGATATTTTGAATCCGAACCTTAGGATGAAGGTATAAGATAATACTGAAGATTGAAGGAGAATAAAATAAAGAAGAGAAATATGATGGTAATGCTCTGAGGATTGTTATTTTGAATCTTGCATTGCACTATAGATTTTTTCCAGTATTTATGATTAATACATCATATTTTTAGCCTATTGATTTTATAATTTGTTTCTAAGTGTAGGTTATGGAACCCTTTATACCATGCGTATTCTGGGACGGTAGCAAACGTACCTTATACGGGTATGAACAATACGCAAGAGAATGATGGAAAGTGTCAGACGACTACGACCTTCTCGTCCGCCTGGATACTTTGAAATTAAAAGACCGATAGTCAGGGATGTTAAGGATGGAGCAGAAGTATACCATAAAATTAAAGTTTATTGCATATTTTTTATGAAAAAATCGGATTAGACTGGACCTAGACCAGGCTTGGACCGGACCGGTCCGACCGGATTTTTCAGGTTTATCCGGACCGCACCCGCAAGGACGATTGGCCGGACTTGTGGGTAGAAAAACTGGATCCAGTCCGAATCCGCGGAAGTGTTGGGCCGAACCGGACCGATCCGTTAACCAGATTGGGCTGGCCCAGATCGATGTTGACCAGACCGAATCCGAGCCGGGTTCGGACCGTCCGGCCATTATACACCATGAGGTGGGGCTCCTTCTTGTAAACAGATGTGGTGTATTTTTAAGTACAAAATATTATAAGCAGATTACCGAACCCCATTGTCTTGGCAAAGGCCAAGTTGTCGGCTTCAAATTTCGGCTGTTATATTTTCACGTGTAGACCACATTGAAAAATATGCGTTCAAGTTGTCAGCTACTGGTTCATTGATAGACGAAAAACAGAGCATCAGGTGAAGGGTCAACGCTGAGTTTGAAAATTGTCTGACGACGACGACTTCAAGTTTCCACGTTGAAGACTATAAAGCGCTTGGATTAAAAAATAAAATCAGACTAATACCATAAAATAAATCAACAATATTAATTTTTTTAATTGATAATATAAAAATTTATATCACTACATGAATATATTATATATAGAGAGAGAACTAGAGATAAAAATATGAATCGAAAAAAAGATACAATCTAAATCTAATATAATCAAAATAATATCAAATGAACAGGAAAGATATCAGGCGGCGGGAGCGGCAACGGCGAAGTTGTGGGACATTAGTTTGGTGAGCATGAGGGGAATGTGGTCCTTGGTGATCTCCTCCCACTGCTCCGCCGCATCGTCATCGTCGTCGTGGGGCTGAGGCTGATGCAGGAGCAGAGTTCCAGCGAGACGAAGAAGGCGGTGGCGACGCTCGTCCACAGCCTGTGGGACAAGCGGTGCAGCTTGTCGCAAGAAAAGAATCCCGAGTTCTCCATTGATATCAATGAGATTAATGGGAAGGAGCTTTTTATATATAGAGAGACAATGTGCTGACTATAGCTTTCCTTGTTTATTACAAGATTCTCTGTAAGGATTTTTTCTAGAATTTTTCTATACAAGAGACTTAAATAATGAAAATACAATTATTATTATTATTATTATTAGGGTGCCTTTATTGACATTCCTAAAATGTTATCTTGAACTACTTTTTAATTTTCTATCATTTAAATTCAAAATATGTTAGGAGTGCAGGATAATATTTTAAAATATTGACACATCTTAAAATGTTCACTAATTAATGTCATAGTTAATGCAGGAACAGATTGAGAAATTAGATGATAAAAAATTAAAGAAAGTGCATAATGATATTTTAGGAATGCCATTAATGACACCCTATTATTATTATTATTATTATTATTATTAGTTCAGATCTTTTCAATAAATCTCAGACGACCAAACAATCAAATCATCTCCTAATAATCAAAGAAATTTTATTTTGCAAACGTCTCGAAAAGAAAAAATAATTTAATTTTTTTATTCTTTTCTCTCCTTTGAGAAATTGTAATTTCTATCCACTTTCTTTTTTTTGTGGGAGAAAAGTGAATCCTTACTATAGGATAAATTTTTTTTTAATTTTTGGACGTTTGGTTTCGTATACGAAATTTTTTTAATAGCAAATTTCATATGAAGAGAAGAATTTACAGCAAATTTCAAATGGAGGAAAGAATTATAACTGATTTGCATTAGAGAGAACATCTTTTATAAAATTATAAATAAATGGATGGTCCCACCCTCTTTTTTGTATGTGACGTCAGTGCAACTAGCGCCAATTTATTTGCTCCAGACTATATATATACTAGTTTATTTGCTGGTTTATTTGCTCCAGTTGTTTTTTGTCCGTAGGATGTGGCCTAGTAGTAGCACCGGGAGGCCCCGGGGCAGGACGCCTCCCCTTGGCACTTGTGGCCAAGCCTTAGGAAGGACAATATATATATATATATATATATATATATATATATATATATATATATATATATATATATATATATATATGGAAAAAAAGGGATATGAGCCATAGACTCATATTTCTACATGAGCCAATGCACATGTGGACCAATAGGAATGGAGTGTACTAGTACACATGTGTACTAGTACACTCCTTTCCTATTGGTCCACATGTGCATGGCTCATTTAGAAAAAAATGAACAATATGGCTCATATCCCATTTATCCATATAGGGATACGTTTACCCATATAGGAATATGAGCCGATGGCTCATATAGAATAGATTCATACATCCCATGTACACTCATGTGCACTAATACACTATATTTCTATTGGTCCACATGTGCAAATGTGTCTTAGAAACAGCTCAAATAAGTCGTTTAAGCCGTATGTACATCATCACCATTTAATTTTTTTAAAAATTAATTTTTTTTAACTATAGTAGTTCCCTCCTCACGTATTTGAAAAAAATTAAAAAGTAGGAGGAGTTGTACTAGGAAAGGGAAGCAAAGGAGTAGGATCAATGGAGACACTAGATGTCAAAGCTGGGAGAACAAGAAATAAACATCCGGAGGTGGGACAGTGAAATAAGAAGAGTCCTCTGGAAAGGTGATATGACGAGATAAACGAAGATGACGGGCCAAGGGATCATAACAATGGTATCACTTATAATCGAAAGTAAAACTAAGTAGGACACACTTGGCTGATCGAGCTGTCAACTTCGTGCGCTCAATCAAAGGAAGAAGAACAAAATAGGTGAATCCAAATGTGCGAAACATACTATAATTAGGAGGACATAAGAAAAGACTCTCATGATGTATCCGACCAGATAAATAAAGTAAGGAGTTATATTGATAAGATTAACAGAAGTAAGAATAGCCTTTTCCCAAAATGTTTGAGGAACAGAAGAGAATAACAAGAGAGCACGAGCAGACTCAAAAATATAACGATGTTTGTGCTCGACTACCGCATTTTGTTCATCAGTTTAAGGACAGAACTGCTGAAAAAGGGTGTCATGAGATTGCAAGATACATCTCATCATAGTGGAGAGACGCTCACGAGCACAATCAAAGCAAAAAAATTTAATCCTAGCATTGAATTGAATATGAATTATAGTAGTAAACGTCCTAAAACGGTAGAAAGTTTAGAATGGTGACACATAAGATAGACTAAAGTATAACAAGTATAATCATCAATAAAGATCATGTAGTAGAAAAAACCAGTCATAGATGGGATATATAGGAGCAACTCCCCATATGTCAGAGTGAACTATATCAAAAATACAATTAGATTTTGATAAACTCTTAGGAAAATGTAGTACTAACTATTTTACCAACTTATAACCCGTACATGTGGATAGAGAAGAGAAAGAACCACATCCAAGAGCTCCACTATATAATAAAGTCTTTAGACGGAACTCTGAAATATGACCTAAATGTCTGTGCCACAAGGCGACAATAGACGTGACAATAGCAGCATGACTAGAACTCAAAGGTCGAGTTGATAGAAGATAAAAAAAAACTCTAAGGGGAAGAACCATCCTTTCCTACGAGCACGACCAATCATATGGCTCATATGAGGATCCTTCATAGAACATGTGAGAGAATAAAAAACAACAATAAATTCACTCTCACAAAGGCTACTAACTGATATGAGGTGTAAAGTGAGATGGGGAATATGTAAAACAAAATGAAGGCTCAAAGTTTCAGAAATAATAGAGCGAGATTGAGTTATGACCAACAGAGAACCATCAATTGTGTATTAAAAGGAAAAGAGGGATGGTAAAGATGTAATACTAGATAAAATACTAAGGTCAAAATTCATATGATGGGAAGAACCAGAGTCTAATATCCAAGAAGTAGACGTACCAGTAGAGGCAGATGCAGAGGAGCCAGCAAAGACAGGATCGCGCTGGACCAGGAACTCTAATAGAGTAAGACAATGATGAATATCTGTTGATATATGTGTACTATCAACAATGTGAGCCTGAGGTACCAGAGAGCGAGCCGAGGAATAATCTTTTGACTTTATCCACTTAAAAATTGAGTTCTTAAATGTGGATGACATGATTTTGACTGACGATAATTCAACAGGGATTATAACTACTCAAAAGTACCTTTATCAGCTTGAAAAATTGAGTTCTTAAATGTGGATGAAATAAAAAATAATTATTAAATGGGTGACAAGGCTTATGACAATGGGAACAAATTAGAATAGTCCGTTGACGAGCATAGTAGGTGGTAACATAATGACCAGATTTTTTGCAATAAGTACATGAAGAAAGAAAAAGGCTCTGGAGGTCAGAGCACGAGTCTTTTTGAAAGTGGAAGACGAAAGAAAATTTAGGAAGTCTTCGGGTTTTGGTTTTAATTCAAATTTAGTGGTGACTCGAACTTCCACTAAATTTTATCTTACTTTTGTCCATATATTTTTCTTTTGTACGTGTGGTATCATAAAGTACCATCCAATTCAATATAAGAGACATGGAAGCAAACAGTGGTGGGGCTCATGGTGTATAATAGGTCGGTTTGGGCCGGCGTGCGGTCTGTACTGACCGGGTCTGATTGGATTCGGACCGGATCAATCGGTCCGGTCCGATCGGAACCGGCTCACGGTTGGGTCGGACCGACCTGAATCTTTTTTTTTTTAATTCTGTATATAAGTTACATATATATAATAAGTTAATAAATTTAAATATAAAATATAAAATTTTAGATTATATACATATGTTAATATATAAGTAATTTGTTAAGATTTTTTTTATATGTTTTATATATATTTTTGTTAAGATTTTTATATATAAGTTATAATTAATAAATAGATGATGGAATTTGATTTAATTAATGAAATAATAGAAAACAAATTGATTTAATTAATGAGATCATTTCCATACCAAAAAATATTAAATGTAAACAATACTTATCCTAGTATAAATAAACAAACACTTAATTGAGGCAGAATTTTATTAATGACTCATATTAATCTTACTAATACATACGAATATCAGAAAATAAGATAAATTTTTAATATATATTATTTTTGTTACATAAGCAAGCATGCAACCTATATTTATGTTTCAGCTTTTCAACCTCTTCAAAATTTATTTGTATTACTGCAAATAAAAATTTGTAGAGAGACTGAAAGCTGAAACTCAAACATAGATTGCATGACTTATCTAACAATAATAAAATATATTAAAAATGATACATTTTTAGAAAAAATACAAGATAACTATATATCCATACACATTTTCAAATGCCTACGTAACTTTCTTGTATAATAGTTATGGTTCCATTTGAGTCATTTTCTACAATGCAAGCATTCAACAAAAACTATATTCGAGTATTTTCTTTTCATATAGCGCTCATTGTAAATTCCGCTAAAATGATGTCAATTTTTTGATTCAAACTATTGTTCCAGTGCGGATAGAGATTGCGATGCGGGCTGAGGTTGCTGTTCTTGCGGTTATTGTGGTGGTTGATCTTTTTTCATGATATTAAATAGCCTCTTCACACTATATTGCTTCAAAATTTTGTAAGAGGGAAACAATTTCGTTGTGGTTAATTTTCATGAATTATGACATATTTATAAAAAAAAATGGATGCAAAATGACCCTCAATATCTCTAAATTATAGTTGTTATAAGGATATTTTGATCATTTTGAACGAAATTACCAAAATATTCCTAAAATGTCAAAATACAGCCACCAAAACGGAAGTATTTTGGTCAAAATACCCCCAAAGGATATATTAGAAAAAAAAGGGGTTAGATCGGACCTGGACCAGGTTTGGACCGGACCGGTCTGATCGGATTTTTTGGGTTTATCCGGACCGCACCCGCAAGGACGATTGGCCGGACTTGTGGGTAGAAAAACTGGATCCAGTCCGAATCCGCGGAAGTGTTGGGCCGAACCGGACCGATCCGTTAACCAGATTGGGCTGACCCAGATCGATGTTGACCAGACCGGATCCGAGCCGGGTTCGGACCGTCCGGCCATTATACACCATGAGGTGGGGCTCCTTCATATAAACAGATGTGGTGCATTTTTAAGTACAAAATATTATAAGCAGATTACCGAACCCCATTATCTTGGCAAAGGCCAAGTTGTCGGCTTCAAATTTCGGCTGTTATATTTTCTCGTGAAGACCACATTGAAAAATATGCTTTCAAGTTGTCAGCTACTGGTTCATTGATAGACGAAAAACAGAGGATCAGGTGAAGGGTCAACGCTGAGTTTGAAAATTGTCTGACGACGACGACTTCAAGTTTCCACGTTGAAGACTATAAAGCGCAAGGATTTAAAAAAAAATCAGACTAATACCATGAAATAAATCAACAATATTAATTTTATTAATTGATAATATAAAAATTTATATCACTATATGAATATATTATATATAGAAAGAACTAGAGATAAAAATATGAATGGGAAAAAAGATACAATTTAAATCTAATATAATCAAAATAATATCAAATGAACAGGAAAGATTTCACGCGGCGGAAGCGATAGCGGCGAAGTTGTGGGACATTGGTTTGGTGAGCACGAGGGGAATGTGGTCCTTGGTGATCTCCTCCCACTGCTCCGTCGCATCGTCGTCGTCGTCGTCGTCAACGGGGCCGAGGCTGATGCAGGAGCAGAGTTCCAGCGAGATGAAGAAGGCGGTGGCGACGTTCGTCCACAGCCTGTGGGACAAGCGGTGCAGCTTGTCGCAAGAAAAGAATCCCGAGTTCTCCATTGATATCAATGAGTTTAATGGGAAGGAGGTTTTTATATATAGAGACAATGTGTTGACTATAGCTTTCCTTGTTTATTACACGATTCTCTATAAGGATTTTTTCTAGAATTTTTCTATACAAGAGACTTAAATAATGAAAATACAATTATTATTATTATTATTATTATTATTATTAGGGTGTCTTTATTGACATTCCTAAAATGTTATCTTGAACTACTTTTTAATTTTCTATCATTTAAATTCAAAATATGTTAGGAGTGCAGGATAATATTTTAAAATATTGACACATCTTAAAATGTTCACTAATTAATGTCATAGTTAATGCAGGAACAGATTGAGAAATTAGATGATAAAAAATTAAAGAAAGTGCATAATGATATTTTAGGAATGCCATTAATGACACCCTATTATTATTATTATTAGTTCGGATCTTTTCAATAAATCTCAGACGACCAAACAATCAAATCATCTCCTAATTTATTTAACAAAAGAAATTTTCTTTTGCAACCGTCTCGTTTGGTTTACGAAAAGAATTTTTTTTTTTATTCTTTTCTCTCCTTTGAGAAATTGTAATTTTATCGACTTTCTTTTTTTTTTGTGGGAGAAAAGTGAATCCTTACTATAGGATAAATTTTTTTTTTAATTTTTGGACATTTGGTTTCAAAATTTTTTTAATAGCAAATTTCATATGAGGAGAAGAATTTACAGCAAATTTCAAATGGAGGAAAGAATTATAACTGATTTGCATCAGAGAGAACATTTTTTATAAAATTATAAATAAATGGATGGTCCCACCCACTTTTTTTGTATGTGACGTCAGTGCAACTAGCGTCAATTTATTTGCTCCAGACTATATATATACTAGTTTATTTGCCGGTTTATTTGCTCCAGTTTTTTTTTGTCCGTAGGATGTGGCCTAGTGGTAGCACCGGGAGGCCCCGGGGCAGGACGCCTCCCCTTGGCACTTGTGGCCAAGCCTAAGGAAGGACACAATATATATATATATATATATATATATATATATATATATATATATATATATATATATATATATATATATATATATATATATGGAAAAAGGGATATGAGCCATAGACTCATATTTCTACATGAGCCAATGCACATGTGGACCAATAGGAATGGAGTGTACTAGTACACATGGGTGTACTAGTACACTCCATTCCTATTTGTCCACATGTGCATGGCTCATTTAGAAAAATGAACAATATGGCTCATATCCCATTTATCCTTGTAGGGATATGAGCCAATGGCTCATATCCCGTTTACCCATGTAGGAATATGAGCCGATGACTCATATATAATAGATTCATACATCCCATGTACACTCATGTGCACTAATACACTATATTTCTATTGGTCCACATGTGCAAATGTGTCTTAGAAACAGTTCAAATAAGTCGTTCAAGCTATATGTACATCATCACCATTTAATTTTTTTTAAAATTAATTTTTTTTAACTATAGTAGTTCCCTCCTCACGTATTTGAAAAAAAAATAAAAAGTAGGAGGAGTTGAACTAGGAAAGAGAAGCAAAGGAGTAGGATCAATGGAGACACTAGATGTCAAAGCTGGGAGAACAAGAAATAAACATCCGGAGGTGGGACAGTGAAATAAGAAGAGTCCTCTGGAAAGGTGGTATGACAAGATAAAGAAGATGATGGGCCAAGGGATCATAACAATGGTATCCCTTATAATCGAAAGTAAAACTAAGTAGGACACACTTGGCTGATCGATGTTTGTGCTCGACTACCATATTTTGTTCATCAGTTTAAGGACAGAACTGCTGAAAAAGGGTGTCATGAGATTGCAAGATACATCTCATCATAGTGGAGAGACGCTCACGAGCACAATCAAAGCAAAATTTTTTAATCCTAGCATTGAATTGAATATGATTTATAGTAGTAAACGTCCTAAAATGGTAGAAAGTTTAGAATGGTGACACATAAGATAGACTAAAGTATAACAAGTGTAATCATCAATAAAGCTCATGTAGTAGAAAAAATCAGTCATAGATGGGATATATAGGAGCAGCTCCCCATATGTCAGAGTGAACTATATCAAAAATACTATTAGATTTTGATAAACTCTTAGGAAAATGTAGTACTAACTATTTTACCAACTTATAATCCGTACATGTGGATAGAGAAGAGAAAGAACCACATCCAAGAGCTCCACTATAGAATAAAGTCTTTAGATGAAACTCTGAAATAGGACCTAAATGTTTGTGCCACAAGGCGACAATAGACGTGACAATAGCAGAATGACTAGAACTCAAAGGTCGAGTTGATAGAAGATAAAAAAAAACTCTAAGGGGAAGAACCATCCTTTCCTACGAACACGACCAATCATATGGCTCATATGAGGATACTTCACAGAACATGTGAGAGAATAAAAAATAACAATAAATTCACTCTCATAAAGGCTACTAACTGATATGAGGTGTAAAGTGAGATAGGAAATATGTAAAACAAAATGAAGGCTCAAAGTTTCAGAAATAATAGAGCGAGATTGAGTGATGACCAACTGAGAACCACCAATTGTGTATTAAAAGGAAAAGAGGGATGGTAAAGATGTAATACTAGATAAAATACTAAGGTCAAAATTCATATGATGGGAAGAACCAGAGTCTAATATCCAAGAAGTAGACGTACCAGTAGAGGCAGATGCAGAGGAGCCAGCAAAGACATGATCGCGCTGGACCTGGAACTCTAATAGAGTAAGGCAAAGATGAATATCTGTTGATATATGTGTACTATCAACAATGTGAGCCTGAGGTACCAGAGAGCGAGCCGAGGAATAATCTTTTGACTTTATCCACTTAAAAATTGAGTTCTTAAATGTGGATGACATGATTTTGACTGGCGATAATTCAACAGGAATTATAACTACTCAAAAGTACCTTTATCAGCTTGAAAAATTGAGTTCTTAAATGTGGATGAAATAAAAAATAATTATTAAATGGGTGACAAGGCTTATGACAATGGGAACAAATTAGAATAGTCCGTTGACGAGCATAGTAGGTGGTAACATAATGACCTGATTTTTTGCAATAAGTACATGAAGAACGAAAAAGGCTCTGGAGGTTGGAGCACGAGTCTTTTCGAAAGTGGAAGACGGAAGAAAATTTAGGAAGTCTTCGGGTTTTGGTTTTAATTCAAATTTAGTGGTGACTCGAACTTCCACTAAATTTTATCTTACTTTTGTCCATATATTTTTCTTTTGTACGTGTGGTATCATAAAGTACCATCCAATTCAATACAAGAGACATGGAAGCAAACAGAGGTGGGGCTCATGGTGTATAATGGGCCGGTTTGGGCCGGCTTGCGGTCCGTACTGACCGGGTCTGATTGGATTCTGACCGGATCAATCGGTCCGGTCCGATCGGAACCGGCTCACGGTTGGGTCGGACCGACCTGAATCTTTTTTTTTAATTCTGTATATAAGTTATATATATATAATAAGTTAATAAATTTAAATATAAAATATACAATTTTAGATTATATACATATGTTAATATATAAGTCATTTGTTAAGATTTTTTTTATTTTATGTTTTATATATATTTTTGTTAAGATTTTTATATATAAGTTATAATTAATAAATAGATGATGGAATTTGATTTAATTAATGAAATAATAGAAAAAATTGATTTAATTAATGATATCATTTCCATAACAAAAAATATTCAATGTAAACAACACTTATCCTAGTATAAATAAACAAACACTTAATTGAGGCAGAATTTTATTAATGACTCATATTAATCTTACTAATACATACGAATATAAGAAAATAAGATAAATTTTTTAATATATATTATTTTTGTTACATAAGCAAGCATGCAACCTATATTTATGTTTCAGCTTTTCAACCTCTTCAAAATTTATTTGTATTACTGCAAATAAAAATTTGTAGAGAGACTGAAAGCTGAAACTAAAACATAGATTGTATGACTTATCTAACAATAATAAAATATATTAAAAATGATACATTTTTAGAAAAAATACAAGATAACTATATATCCATACACATTTTCAAATGCCTACGTAACTTTCTTGTATAATAGTTATGGTTCCATTTGAGTCATTTTCTACAATGCAAGCATTCAACAAGAACTATATTCGAGTATTTTCTTTTCATATAGCGCTCATTGTAAATTCCGCTAAAATGATGTCAAATTTTCGATTCAAACTATTGTTCCAATGCGGATTGAGATTGCGATGCGGGCTGAGGTTGCTGTTCTTGCGGTTATTGTGGTGGTTGATCTTTTTTCATGATATTAAATAACCTCTTCACACTATATTGCTTCAAAATTTTGTAAGAGAGGGAAACAATTTCGTTGTGGTTAATTTTCATGAATTATGACATATTTAAAAAAAAAAAAATTGGATGCAAAATGACCCTCAATATCTCTAAATTATAGTTGTTATAAGGATATTTTGATCATTTTGAACGAAATGACCAAAATATTCCTAAAATGTCAAAATATATCCACCAAAACGGGAGTATTTTGATCAAAATATCCCCAAAGGATATATTAGAAAAAAAAAATTGGATTAGACTAGACCTAGACCAAACTTGGACCGGGCCAGATCTGACCGAATTTTTTCGGATTTATCCGGATCGCACCCGTAAGGACGACTTGCCGGACTTAGAAAAACTGGATCCAGTCCGAATTCGCGGAAGTGTTGGGCTGAACCGGACCGATCCGTTAACCAGATTGGGCTGACCCAGATCGATGTTTACCCGACCGGATCCGAGTCGGATTCGGACCGTCCGGCCATTATACACCATGAGGTGGGGCTCCTTCTTGGCAAAGGCCAAGTTATCGGCTTCAAATTTCGGCTGTTATATTTTCACGTGAAGACCACATTGAAAGACGAAAAACAGAGCATCAGGTGAAGGGTCAACGCTGAGTTTGAAAATTGTCTGACGACGACGACTTCAAGTTTCCACGTTGAAGACTATAAAGCGCATGGATTAAAAAAAAATTCAGACTAATACCATAAAATAAATCAACAATATTAATTTTAGTAATTGATAATATAAAAATCTATATCACTATATGAATATATTATATAGAGAGAGAACTAGAGATAAAAATATGAATCGAAAAAAAGATACAATCTAAATCTAATATAATCAAAATAATATCAAATGAACAGGAAAGATTTCAGGCGGCAGGAGCGGCAGCGGCGAAGTTGTGGGAGATTGGTTTGGTGAGCATGAGGGGAATGTGGTCCTTGGTGATCTCCTCCCACTGCTCCGCCGCATCGTCGTCGTCGTCGTCGGG